>JARJLF010003147.1:0-21931 GCA_029378395.1 Mycena leptocephala | reverse complement strand
ACCTGTCAAGTACTTAATTGACGCTTACCTGAGGTCCGGCTTCGCGCAGAATCTCCACGACATTCAGTTCGGAAGCAGTTCGAAGACAAGCTGATATTTGGAACTGTATTCATGTTGAGTCGGGATGGGAACACTGATTGATATTATATGTCGGGACGGGCGTACCGCATGCGCACTGTTGAGTGCGGAGAGAGCGGGCTCGCACACGGTAGCGCTGATTTGCGCGGCAGCAGCAACGATATTCCTCTTCGCAGCAATCACCTTAGGGTTCGACCTTAAGGTCTCGGCTGGATGCGAAGGGTTGTAAGGATCGTGAGGGAAGGAAAGGCCGTCCCTTGCGCAGCATAGATGCTTTCGATTGCAATTACAGCGTCAGAGATTATGTTCGAGAGGAGTCGCAGAGTGGAGAGGGGCGCCATGGTTGGTTCAGTGATAGAGACCAGAGGAACCAATATATATGTATCTTGAGCGAATCATTGCATCTGTTTGTTCGTCCGACTTTACTCCTTCGGCTCACTGACTATTCTATACAGTAAAGCCATGAGGCCTAAGGCGCTAGCATTAGTAGCAAAGGACAGGCACGGTGGCTCGCGGTGACCGATTTGTTTGACAGATTGATGCGGTATGCACAGCCAGGCTCACGCGCCAAGCACTCGCCAAGCTAAGTAGTCGCGTCGACAACTTGCTCGAGAACTTGCTCGACCTTGTCGTCGAAGGTCCTCGACCACTCCTGAGTTTCCGACTCAAACGTCATCGCCATATTGGGAAGTTTTTCTCGGTCCGTGGCCCTCGCTGCCATCAAGGCGTCAGCCAAGTCCTTCTTCCCTCCCACCATTGCCTGCCCACTGCCTCGCTGCATGCCCGCCCGCCGCCTCGTTGCATGCACCCCGCCCCACCTCTTCTTTCCTCCCATCCGCCACCTTCAATTCTGCTGCTGGACTTCCCACAGACTTATAGGTGCGTCTTTTTCGGGAGCGTGTGGGTTCAGTGCGCAGATGCGCATGGGCGGGCAGGCGTGATTGGGCGATGTGACGGTCCATTCTCACTTCGCAAGTGCGTGGGTGGACGGGTGCGTGCCATTTGGCATACTGCCGTCACGGCGGCATTCGTGCATCGGCGGTGCCATTTCATCGACACGCAGATTGTTACTGCGTGCGCGACGATGTGGAGGGCCTTGTGCCGTGCTTACGGCGATTGTACAAATCGGTGTGCGTGCAATAAACCTACGCGCGCGCTCAAGCTATGGTCCCTAGCCACGGACAGCGGGCGGCGTATAAATTTTCCTGCTACGCTCCTGTTTACTTATACACTATACATACACGATGGCCAAATGTAATAAGTACTCATCTTCAAAGTAGCTGCTTATTTGTTTTGAGCAATTCCCCTCGATATCTGAATTCGGGACTTGGAAGACGACGACGCGCGCTTGTTGGTCAATGGTCTCACTTTGTCCTATTCCCACACTCTCCTCGGTGACACACAAAAAAGCGGCCTCGCGCTGTTCAGCCGTTCATCCGCAGCATAAGCACAAATGACAAACTGCCGGTTGCGGAACCATAGCCGAGGAAATGTTAACAGAAGAAGCACAGTTTCTACTAATTGCTCTTATGCTTCAGAGAGTATAAGTATCGGGAACCTGCGACTCAGCTATCGCACAACGAAATGAGCGCTACAATTCCCCAGCCTCCAGGACTTCCCTTCCTCGGAAACGTTGCTTCTCTTGAGACGGAAGTCCCTCTACGCTCATTCCGCCTCCTCGCAAAGAAATATGGAGAAATTTATCAGCTCAATATCGTCGGTTTGTGGCGTTGACACTTTCATTAGGTGGAGGCTTATTTTACCAGGGAACCATGTGTTGTTTGTTTGCTCGTATGAGCTGGTAAACGAGGTGTCTGACGAGACCCGGTTCCATAAACGTGCGAACGGAGTGCTCAAAGAGCTCAGAAATCTCTTGGGCGATGCGCTGTTCACAGTACGTTTTTCTCCAACATTCCCGGGATCTCTCACATCAGTCACACAGGCGGAGGCCAACGAGCCGAATTGGGGAATCGCGCGTAAGCACTGTGCAGCGCATCTAACGCAGACACTGATAGCGTTAGCGTATAGACCGCCTTCTTATGCCTGCCTTCGGGACCCTTGCTGTGAGAGACATGATGGAGGAGATGCGGGACATATCGAACCAGCTGATTCTCAAGGTCTATTTTACTTACTTATCTCCTAACTATAACTGATTCATCTATGCAGTGGGAAAGGTTAGCAATTCCCTGCCAGCCTTCTTTCGGCACGATTAAATATGGCCAGGTTCGGCCCAGAAGCCATCATCGATCCGTCCGATGACTTCACGCGTGTCGCGCTCGATACGATCGCGTACTGCTCCATGTCCTACCGATTGAACTCCTTCTACACCGAAAATCAGCCTGAATTCGCAGTCGCTATGGCGGATTTTCTAACTGAGAGCGGGCAACGATCGCGACGCCCCTGGGTGCTGCAGACTGTGATGCGCCGGACGAACGCCAAATACGAGGCCGATATCAAGAAAATGAAGGTTCTTGCAGATCAAAGTAAGGTTTTAATTCAAAATAATATTCAATGCGGAATTAACTGGCCAATTCCCGCAGTTGTCGCGACGCGGAAAGCACACCCGATACCCAAACATGATCTCCTCGACATAATGTTGAACTCGCGTGATCCAAAGACGGGACAAACCATGACGGAACAATCTATTGCGGAGAATGTGCGTCGAATTCTTGCATTATATTTCTCTCTTGTGTTGACCGATACTTGTGCGTAGCTTTTGACCTTCCTAATTGCCGGTACGTTTTAAATTCCTCCTCCCCGGAACACGATTGGCGAAATTCAATCCATTGTCAGGGCACGAGACGTCTTCGGGTACGCATATTAAACCTCACATGTTGTGCTCTTCATATATTAAGCGGTCCACAGGGATGATGACCTTCATGGTCTACTTCCTCCTCAAGAATCCAGAGAAGATGCGTAAGCTTCGCGCGCAAATCGACGAAGTGTTAGGTGACCGCCCAGTTCAGTACGACGACCTTGCCAACCTGCCATATTTGACCGGTGCGCTCCTCTGCATACCTTCAATCTACAAAAAAGTAACCAATGGATCAAGCGGTTATGCGCGAGACCCTACGCCTCGCGGCGACCGCGTCCATCCGGACGACGTCGTCGCTCCAGGACACCACGATTGGCGGTGGCAAATACGCCATCAAGAAAGACGCCACCTTTCTGATTCTCGTATGGGAGCTGCACAGAGATCCGGCGATCTGGGGGGATGATGTAAGTGCAGCTTCCCCTCCAGTGGCAGAAACTAATTCGTGTTTTTCTGAAGGCAGAAGAATTCCGGCCCGAGAGAATGTTGGATGGGAAGTTCGAGGCGCTCCCGGTACGTGTATACTTTCGTTGTCTAATAAAGTATTGCTGACAACATATATGTATGAAGCCAAATGCGTGGCAACCCGTACGTGTTGAACTTCCTGATTGAAATATATATGCGACTCACATGTCTTGGCCAGTTCGGGTTCGGGGTTCGGGCGTGCATCGGGCGGGCGTTTGCGTGGCAAGAAGTCGGGTGCGCCGCACTGTTTTGCACAACCACTCACCTGTTTCTGACACCAACACAGCCTTGTGATGGCCTCCGTGATCCAGAAGTTCGACCTCTCCCTGGTCGACCCGTCATATACCCTCGAGATAAAGCAGACCCTTACAGTGAAACCCAAGGACCTGTTTATCCGCGCTGCCCCCCGCGCCGGTGCCGTGCACCTTCAAGCGACGCCATCCTCCGCGTTGATGGTGAACCGCGATGCCGTGCAGCCTGTGTCCGGGCCCAAGAGTATAGCCGTAGAGCGCCCCAGTACGGGGCCGCCCTTCTATGTGCTTTATGGCTCGAACACAGGCACCTCAGAGGCGTTTGCGCAGAGGATCGCGAACGAGGCGCCTTCGTATGGTGCGTTTCGTCTACTTAATTTGTATGGGATATCCTTTAACGCTTCGCAGGATTCCGCCCGTCGATCGGCACGCTGGATTCGGCGCTGGGGAAGGTCCCGAAGGACGGGCCTGTGGTAATTATCACCGCCTCCTTCGAAGGTAACACTCTTGTTCCACGATCCTGCATAACAATGATATCAACGACCGGCCGGCAGGAGAGCCCGCGGACAATGCAGCACGTTTCGTGACTGGCTGCGCCATATCGAGGGCAACGAGCTAGACAACGTCCGCTTTGCTGTGTTTGGGTGCGGGAACTCGGACTGGACGTCGACGTTCCAGAAAATCCCGATCCTGTGCGATGAGCTATTTGAGAAGAACGGAGGGAGCAGGCTTGTCGCGCGCGGCTCGGGTGATGCAGGCGCGGGCGATTTCTTCCAGAAGTTTGATGAGTTTGAGGCGGGGCTGTGGGAAACCTTGTCGAAGGTGCGTTGCAGTGATTCGTGTGCCTGGTTGAACTGGGTTGGCTCATTCGGGCACGCTAGGAATATTCGACCTCGCGATCAGAATCCTTTCCCAAACGCTGGAGGTCAAGACGGTTGATGCTGGGAAGGAACGCGCGACGGCGCTTCGGCAGTCAGATGCACTGTTAGGTCGCGTGGTTGAGAATCGGAATTTTGACAAAGGATGGGCCGGTGAAGAGGCACATTGGTGGATTGAATTTATTTCAACATGACCCTAGCTGACTGTTGTTCAGAATTCGAGCTCCCTGAAGGAACCACGGCACAAGGTGAGATTGCTAAAGTTATTCTCTACGACAATTCTGATCATGAATGCAGCGGGTGATTATGTTGCAATGTAAGTGCTGCGGTCGAAGTCTCGTTTCCCGTTGGCTTAATAGGCCACACAGCTTGCCACAAAATCCGATCCGCGATGTCCATCGAGTCCTCGCTCGCTTCAGCCTGTCCAACGAGGAGGAGGTAAGTAAGATATATGACTCGTGAACGACAAACTCACGTTTTTGAAGGTTGTTATGTCGTCCGTTGGGCCCACTTCCCTCCCCGTCGGGAAACCTGTTAAATTATCAGAGATTCTGAGCGGGTATATCGAGCTCTCGCAACCTGCAACCACCCGCGATCTCAGAATCCTCGGTCAGGCAGCTACCTCAGATGCGACCAAGGCTTATATGAGGAACTGAAATCCTCATACAACGAAGCAGTTCAGGCAAGAGACTGAGCGTTTCGAAATTCTTGAAGCTCACCCCGACATTGCCCTGTCGATTGGAGCATTCTTGCAGATGCTTCCTCCATGCGTGTCCGACAGTATTCAATTTCGTCTTCACCTCTGTGGAACCCACCCATGTCACCGTCACTTTCAGTGTTCTCGATGGGCCAGCGTTGTCTGGCAAGACCGCGCAGCCCTTCCTTGGTGTGGGTTCAAATACCTCGCGAGTCTGATGCCGGGAGATCGGTCCAGCTGGCTGTTCGTCCGTCCGCCGCCTCCTTCCACCCGCCCGAGAACCCCATGACACCGGTTGTGATGTTCTGTAGTGGATCTGGACTCGCCCCAATGCGCGGTTTATCCAGGAGCGTGCCGCCCAAAAGGCATCTGGGCGCGAGGTCGGCGGGATGCTGTTATTCTTCGGATGCCGTTCGCCAAAAACGGATTTCTCTACTCAGACAGCGACCTCGCCGAGTGGACCAAGCAAGGTGTCGTTGATGTGCGACCGGCGTTCTCTCGTTCGTCCCGAAATTCTGAGGGCTGCAAATACGTGCAACAGTTGGTCGTAATCACTTGTTCTTATTCTATTTGCTCAAGGGCTCCATAGCCGCATCCAGAAGGATAGCGCAGACGTGATTGAGGCGTATCATAATGGGGCATCGGTACGCATTTCTGATTCAACTCGTAGTCACTATAATTTATCCCCGTCCAGTTTTTCACCTGTGGGTCCGCGAATGTCGCAAAAGGAATAAGGACTACGCTAGTGGATATCATTAGGGAGGACGACAACATCGATGTCGCTAAAGCCACAGAGAAGTTTGAGAGCTTGATGAAGGGCCGGTATGCAACGGACATCTTTGAGTAGGCCTGGTTGTTGTAGCCACGCTCAGCCAAGACACCCTGCGATTTTCTAAATAGACGTTTATGTTATTAGCGCAACGAAAGTTGAGTTAAGAAGCCTGGCAATATAGCTCTGGAACATCAATATTTAGGGCCCGCCACGGGCCACATTGAAGCCAGGGCTCAAGCCTCGAGGAAGCAGAGTTACATGGAGTCAGCCTCATTTGATTGGCGACCAAGATTTACAGTTCTTTTGCAATTATTTTAATGCCAAAGTGGAGTCACATAATTTTCATGCGTACTTCCTCACAAATTAAAGCTGTTCTGATTCACAGGCCGGGTGCCCTCCCACTTGAACCTTGCTTGAACCAAAGTCAGGTGGTCTGTTTACAGACAGTAACACCAATCCGTTCAAGGTTATCGCATAGCCCGTGAACCCAAGCTGGAGTCCGAATGACGGCGCGTGGCAGTACTAATAGTTGATAGAACAGGAATGGAAGATATCGCAAAGCCTGCCTAGAATGCCCGGAAGTAGGTGAGGACATAATGTGTGAGAAGAGAGAACCAAAATGCATTTCAAACTATTTACCCACCTCGGAATCAGAGGGTTGAAGTAAGATTTTTAATTTTCTTTCGTTCCATGAGCTGAAAAAAAAGGCCAGACTTGTATTGCCATGCGAAGCATTGGCCTCAAAACCCACGTCGCATAGAGATCATCAGAGGACGTGCTGGTGCCTGTGCTGGTCATCGAGGACGTGCGGGAGAGAGAGGCTGGTCTCGACGCAGGCATGTGGAGGGAAGACGAAAAGGCACGTTTGGCTGTGTTTGGTTCCCATATACGCAAATTTCGTGTTCACTATAGTGATTGTGCCACAAAAATGTTTGGGAAGTCGAGGTAATAGACTGTTTACTTCTGCGGAAGCAAACAACGATCAGACCAAGCCGATTTTACGCAATACAACCGTAGTTCTTGGTAAATTTTTCCTTCTGCTGAATGACAGACCGGGGATGTGCAGCCTGTAAACTAGGAGCGAAATTAGTCACATGGAGGAAGAAGCTTCGTGTTTGAAATTGAAGTAAGCATCGGAAATGCGTTATAGGCTGGCCATGAGTGAAGTAAGAGAGTGGTAAACCGCGTACATGGATATTCGAAATACATTAAACGAAGCGTGGACTGATGTAGACGAACATGTTCAATGGGTTTGCTTTACAAGCTTTAGGGCATTTTGTCACTGCCGAAAATGTCTTTCGCACACCTAGTATTCAAGATTCAACACTACAGACGGTGACCCCGCAGCAATTCTAACTCTACAGATACTAGTAGTATTCCATCTGCAGCACCCTCGAAGAAACGAGGGAAGGCAGTTTTGCGCGCACAGCCTCGTGCCCGCCCCATGAGCACTGCAACACGACGTTCCGAAGGTGTGGAAACCGGTCCGGGGACAAAAACATGTCAAGAGCTGTCCACTGGTCAGAGTTGTACGACAGATAACATGGCATTTTCAGCGCCAACCGCTCGAGTGCGCGGGACTTGAGCCTCGTTAAGAGCTGAATCATCTGGTTGGGGGACAAGTCCGAGTCATAGTATGAATTGGCATAGTGGATGGCCAGCGTTTTGAGGTTGGGATGGAGCGAGAAGTCAAATAGTGTCAAGGGGTCAACTGCACAGGGTGAGATTCAGAAAATGAAATACAAACCAAAAAACATACCAGTACGACCGTCCCCCCGTTGTGTTCTTCAGAGCATGTCACCGTGATATCGAGATGGTGGAGCGCGGGACCGAGCTGCTGCAACGCTATGCGCACGGCCGGCACGTCTTCGACCCGTACGAGGGGCAGTGTAAGGGAGTCCACCTTAGGTAGATGTTCGACCGCATGCAACCATGCAAGAATCGGGCGCACAGAGTTGCCGCAGAGCTTCAGGCCGTGCAGCGCGGGCGGTGGTACTGCGCTCGCAGGTTCATCCGGAAAAGTGGCAAGCATCTCCTTGATGTCAAGCACTTCAAGAGCGGGAAACATGCACAGCATGTCGATTACGAGCGGTGTCAAGTGCGGGTAGCCCACTCCCAGCTTGAAGGTGAGGACGAGATGGGTAACGTGCGGGAAGGCCGTGATGAACCCGGTGCGAAAAAACGTTTCTGCGCCCTCGATTGTAGCCTTGGGGGTCATATAGAGCCCCAAGGTGAGATTACGGACGTCAACGAGGCGCAAGTCCTCGGCAATTTGGTCATAGTCGTGTCCTTTTCGAGGCGCGTATTTTCTATGCGCCTTTATGCTTCGAATGTGTGGAAGGAAGCTGTAAGGAGAGCGCAAGAGGTCGTGGAAGGGGAGTATGTTCTTTGAGCCGAGAAGACATGATTGGAAGACCCAGGATCGACTCCGTGAAGCCCATGCCCGGGACACCAGAGAACACGCCCTGAGAGTATGATAATCGTGCGAAAAGTAGTCGAGAATTTCGTCTATGAGTTCCTGGGGGAATCGATCCTGAGGGAGTTGGATGGTCTTGAAAGAGTCCCGAGCAGAGTCAACGGGGATCTCCTCCGGGGGAAACGGAAACAGGAGGGCCATTTTTCTGGAACAAGCCCGATAGCAAGTGTTTTGAAACACACATTAATCGGCTTGCGTCAGTATATAAAGCTTCTGTGTGCGCTACCGAGACTTTCGGAAGCGCAAAATTTGACGTGATAGCCTGACGCGCGAGTCATCCATCATCGGAAGCGATGTTGGGATGTCCAATGTCATCTCAAGGAACCCTTGAGTTGTAGTACAGTAATCCGACCAAGTGTTCACGGGGTGTCACCCGTCACCGAAGGTGTTCATTTTTTCAAGTGTTATTTTTCGCTCATACCCCAGGTCTCCGCTCTCTGTTTGGACGCGCGCGCCTATAAAAGTGTACACAATGCCAAACAATGTGACTTCGCAATCTCCGCGCGATTTAGCGCCTATTCTTCCTTCTGAACCCAGCCAAGTCAGTGTAAGAGAAACGGATATGCCGGACCACAAAAGAATCTGGAGAATCATTTCAAGACAATGTGGTGCTTTGAATTAATATATACAGTCTCAAACTAGGAAGCGCAACACAACGTAGAAGCGCAACATTAGGAATTACGTACTTTTGAGGCTTCCGACTAGGCCCCAAATTTATAGGAGCATAGTAGGGTATCATATCATCCTGCCCACAAAATGATTTGCGCGAAAAGCTCCTGTGAAGCCCTCAAAGTTGCGATGTTTGTGGCCGCATTTCACAGCCTCAAATCCCGACTCACCAGACTTTTCCCGTTTTCTGTGTTCACAGTACTTGCTGGCATATGATAATTTCGTTTGAATTGGGGGTTTTCAGCGTCCCCGATTACAGATATGTAGGTTGAACTACCAAAAAGCATACCCCCAGAACTACAATCCGAAGTCACACTGGCGATTACCAAATTTAGCATGGCCGGATGTTCAACTTTGAATGCCAACTTTGGAGTTGCACAAAAACCTGGCCGAAAGTCAATCTGTTATTAGTAAATTAGGTACATCTAAAATTGTAATCTAAACTGCAAGAATAGAATTGGGTTTTGGACAAGCTGAAATGTGGCTGAAATCCCAGGAGTCAGACTGCAAAACAAATGCACCGAAATTGTAAACCGAAACTTACCGTTTCGGTACAAAAAAAGGTGCGTCCGAAACCTAGCATTTCAGGTGTGCTGAAATGGGTACTGAAATTCCAGCTTTCATAGCACATTCCATTCCAACTGAAATCTTAGATTTCAGTTTACATTTCAGCTGGAGCGATATACAAATTGAAACTATTACTTTTGGTCAAGCTGAAATTCGGTCGGCGGATGATCTGCGGACGATCCGCCACTCGTCCGCAGACGATCCGCTGCTCATCCGCAGAGGGTCTGGAACTCAGGTGCAGATGGTCGCCCGAATGACCTCCTTCATAATTGTAGCCATAGGAGACCTACAGGTCATCCTCAAAGGTCCCCACCTCAAATTTTGTGAGGTTTCCATGAGTAATGTTCACCTCGGTGAAAGAAATCTCATATATTATCAAGTGTAGTTACATACTAGATAGACTTATCTATAATAAATGATACTTACCAGTACTTACTGCAGGTGTCCCGTAGAATCTGGAAGATTGCAACCATCTGCACCTGAGCTGCAGACCCTCTGCGGATGAGTGGCAGATCGTCTGCGGATGAGTGGCAGATCATCTGCAGACAAGTGGCGGATCATCTGCTGACCGAATTTCAGCTTGACCAAAAGTAATAGTTTCAATTTGCATATCAGCTCCAGCTGAAATGTAAACTGAAATCTAAGATTTCAGTTGGAATGGAATGTGTTATGAAAGCTGGAATTTCAGTACCCATTTCAGCACACCTGAAATGCTAGGTTTCGGATGCACTTTTTTTTTGTACCGAACACTGGTTGAACATTTCAAGTGAAAAACTTATAATATTTTCACCACTTTTTCATTTTTAAGGTGAAAAAATTGAAACAAGCCAAAAAGTGCTGTAAAACTTTTGAGTTTTTCACTTGCTTTTTCAGTGAAAAAAAGTGTGAAAAATAATGGATATTTTTCACCAATTTTTTCGCTGAAAAACTTGAAATGTTCAACCAGTGGAAACGGTAAGTTTCGGTTTACAATTTCGGTGCATTTGTTTTGCAGTCTGACTCCTGGGATTTCAGCCACATTTCAGCTTGTCCAAAACCCAATTCTATTCTTGTAGTTTAGATTACAATTTCAGATGTACCTAATCCACTAATAACAGATTGACTTTCGGTCCCGTTTTTGTGCAACTCCAAAGTTGGCATTTAAAGTTGAACGTCCGGCCACACTAAATTTGGTAATCATCGGTGTGAGTGTTGCGCTTCTACGTTATTTGGCCATATTTGAGGTGTCGGAAAGATTTGCCTCGTTTTCAAGAACTACTCAATATTGCTCCGAAAGGTAAATTGTGCCGTGGAATAGATATCAATCCGATCCAGAATACAAATTGGACCGGGTGATTTGCCAGAGATTTGGCTCACATATTCATGAAACAGCCTGATCGTTGCGCTTCCTAGTTTGAGACTGTATTGTGAGAGGGCATATGAAGAGCATCAAGAGATATGTAGCAGGAATTGATCAGGAAGCAAGAACAGTCGCGGTAACGGGAATGCCACCAATCATGACTGACCACGGACTATCACGGATATGTCACCGGATAATCACGGAAGCACGGATTGCCAACGCTCAAGTCAGAAAATATTTCAAGGAGAAGTATAGTTCTTTTAGCCTGTTATTTTCCGTGGGTCAAGTCGTGAAATCACCAGGAAAGTCGACGCGTTGATTGACTCGCGGAATCAGAGATGGGAACAAAATAGACAACAAATAACAAGTTCAATGACATCATGGTCAAAGGGACCCAAAATCTTAGGGTAAAACCGTTCACAAGAACGAGACCTAATAAATTAGGACTCATAACATTTATCAACGAGTCCACCGGTGACGCCATGACAAAGCGCACTCGCAAACGATTCACGAACGCGCAGCTTATGATGCTGGAGCAACTCTTTATCCAAAACTCTCATCCATCGCGGGAGCAGCGAGAGTCCGTCGCGCGGTCCGCCAATATGTTCTTCTCGTGTTTGCTACCCTTTCGTCGGGTCTGACGCGTTCTTTTTGAAGTAAAGTCTGTTACGATTTGGTTCCACAACAAACGTTAGACGGAGCGCAAAACGACGCTCGCGAGCGGTCGCGTCTTGCCCACCGTGACCATCAAAAACAGTCGTGGCAATTATCAGCATGTCCCTCTCCCGCCCAATCACCTTCCATGGCCAGCAGCGCGTCTTCTCATGACGATTTGAGTAACCTTTGATGCATCATAAAGTTCCCAAATTGGGGCAGATATCATTGATGAGAGCGTTGACCTGTGTATGAAGACATCCACCCCTTCAGTTAAGAAGTTTGGCCAGCCTTCAATGCAGCTCATGATCCAACGGCATTTAATCTGGTAGCTTAAGCTTCCAAACCCCCAACTCGCACCTAAGTTCTTCTGCCTTAAGCTGCTGCAAGATCGAAGATCTGACAATCGACAATGAGTAACATTTTCTCAAATTCACAAAAATACCTCCCTCAGAACCCTTTCCATCCAGTTCAATTTCCCTGTAGCTTAGAATTCCGATGAGATCGGACACGACTCGGATAATAATTTTCTCGTTGAACGATTTATTCATTATATTGATACACTCGAACAGACACACATTTGGCTTTCTTGCAAATAGATTAGATAAGTCGGCGATGGGATAGATATATGGAGGGTATGTATGCCTGACCTCTTCGAGTTAGTTGGTTGACATAGTAGACGACTATCATCATGTAATTGATGCCGTCCCTTGTTTCACGTCGTCTGCCAAATACACCTCGAGCCGCGCGTAATATATAAACTGCGCAAACCCTACAAGTGTCGAGGATCTGTACAACAGTTCTTCAATGGCTCTATCATTTGTCTCGATCTTCTTGGCCTCTGCCTTTCTCATCTTCCATGTCAATGCTCAGCAGCCGCCCCTGTGTGTGCAACGACTCTTCCGTCAATCACTATCTGACATATATTAGCCCTGGCCAGACAGTGCAGTTTCGGACAGGTCTCTCGGATGGTAAGTGCACATCGCCGCGAACTTGCCAAGCATTTCACTATTGAACAGGGCCGACGGGTGGGTGCCTGAGTGCAAGCAGCAACGCAGATGGAGCGGCAGTTATGATAGAGATGTGCTCTGCCCCGACAGCAGCCAACTCTTGGGTCGTCCCCAACGGTAACAATGCTGCTGGGTCACTCCAAATCTTCGGCAACAAGGTACTACAGCCATTCTTTTATCATAAGCGTTTATTAACTCATTTCTCTTCAGTGCCTGGATGTAACGGATGGCGTCAATGCGGACGGGACGAGACTACAGATCTGGACTTGTGCTTCAGGAAACACCAGTCAGTACTTAACTAATCTATCTCTTCCCGAGAAACTCACCAGACCTAAATCAAATAGATCAATTGTGGGAGCCTGAATTCGGGTCTGTCGGAATATCTTCTGGGTCGGAAAGAACAAGGTCGGTGCATTGTGAATTCATTCTTCTTTGGTGCGCATAATGATACCCATGTGTTGTCTAGTGCGTGGATTTGACCAATGGAAATACCACGAACGGCAACCAGGTGAATTTAAGAGTTACTTCCATTCCACTTGAACTAAATATCGCGATGGTAGCTCCAAGTCTGGGACTGCAATACTTCTAACCCCAACCAAATATGGGGTGTTTCCATCGTGAATTAGTCCCAATTGTAGTTTCTCACCCAGACTTCACCACAAGTTCAAAATCACCACGTCTTACCAAAACACGAAATAGCTGGTGTGGAAAATATTTTCCTGACATGTATATTCCCGAAAGGAGAGTAGATGATGTGTGCGGCTGAATTGTACTGCTTTTGAATTACTATTTGAGATCTCGACGATGACCTTACGCTTGGCGAATCGGCGAGTGTGGGCCGGACTAGCATTGGGCCTCACCTGGCCCGCAAGTGGCGACGGGGCCCGAAAAATGACGGCGGGGCCGGTGCGGGGCAGTTTAATCCCTGCGGCAGCGGCGTCGACAACGCCGCCTCGCCAAGAGTTCATCATGGCGTCCGGCTTCCTGCCGGTCCCCTCCGCGAGGTGGTCGGTCGCATCGTTCAAGCGTGAAACATCGAGCAAGACGGAGAGTTTGTGCCAAACATTGAGGCAGACATGTGCAGACCTCAAAACTCATCGCTGCGGCTCGGCCGAGACAGGAATCGGGTTGGAAAGGGTGTATCCTTTCTACCTCCACGATGGTGCCACCCCGCAGGTGGTTGGTTGCATGGGTCAACGAGATAGCGCCTCGCCAGGCGTTTCTCACCTTCGGTAATTCGAAAGGTTCGAATTCCGGGTGCCTGATTCCTCGTGGCTGTATGACATCAAGGGGGATTCGGGGTCGACATTTTTTTTCCAGCCGGAGGGCCGAAAAGAAATTCACCTCCTGGACGGGGAGATCGACACGGAATTGATTAGACGGACAAGCCGGGTAGGGTAACTCGACGGTATTAAAGAATCGCATGGAAAACTCAGGTGTGAGTCCATGGACTTGACGGCGATCCCGACAGTGTTTCAAGTGTGTTGTTTTTGGCTTCGCAATTAAGTAGGGGCGATTGTTGCCAGCGAGGGTTAGTCAAATTACGGTTTGGGTATGCGAATGAGACGGGAGGCCAACGCCTACAGGTACCCCAAAATTACAGAAGAAAAACAACAACAGGAGAGAAACAATGAATACCGAGATAAATACAAGGGCTTTGATCCGTCGCTCGACATCTTGGGCATCCACTTTCCAGCGAGATGGATCCTCCATCTGTGACAATCGTTCAGTATTATGTGATACTGAAAGGAGTTCTGAGTACTCGCTACAAAGGCTCTCTCGAAGTAGGAGGACGAAGATGAACACTCAATTCTTGATGAAATCACAGTGGTCTCAGCGATTTTCAAATTTATAATGAACACGCATTGGCCTATTCTATTTCTCGCCTGATCATGTCAGCCATAGAGGAAAGGCGCCTACTATAGATATAATGATACCAGTCGTATCCGTAAAGAAATACCAGTGGAGAACGCTTAATCTAGTAGTTTGCACAATAATAATAATTTCCTCGATGAACCGGAACGAATCTAGGTTAAATTTTTTCTCCCTTGGTTGCCGGTGTGGACGCTTCAATAAAAGCTTACTGCTGACCAGCTCTGATTTCAACGGCAATTTGATACAACAAACTCATATCTAAGTTCGAAACGGACCCGTCTTATAATTACTTCGCATGCGTTGAAAACGGTTCTCCGGCCTGCCGGTGCTTGCCAGAATTGCGTGTCCAAATTCTTACGCCACGCCAGAGTGAACCCAATCAACTCTGCAGCTTTGAATAGCCATCTCCCCAGTAGTGGCCACCCATCAATTATTCATGACTCACGCTCACACCGGCAGCCCACACAAAGTACACCACTCTTCTCATCACCCCCCAACATTTTCACTACATATTGGCCCCACCAGGGTGCCCTACGACAAATTGGAACAATACAGAGAAGATTAGCATGGCCCTGCACAAGGATGACAATGCACCTCAGAGTGGTTGACCTACGGGTCCCAATATTTTTTTTCGTGTTTTCTTTTCTTTTGTGTTTTTTGATTCGGAAAGCCGTCGTCCTTTTAAAGGAAACGCTAGTAGGCGCTGGTAAGACTTATGCAACCAACAACACCCGCATTTGATTCCCATCTCATGACGATAAATTCAACAGCTTTTAAGTAAGCTTTGATGCCATCATGGAAGTTGCCAAATCGGGGTGGCTCTATCACTGATGAGAGCGCTAAGCGTAAAAATAGGGGGCCCACAAGCCCAGCAGATGCGAAGACAATCCGCCTCTTCAGTTGGGAAGATCGCCATATTTCGAGGCAGTTCATACAGCTATGAAGAATAGCGTTCAATCTCTAACAAAGTGACGAAAGACCCAGTTCCATCCAGACCCTCCCACTTCACGTTCCCCATGCCGTAGCTCAGAATTCCGTGAGATGCGCGACGCAACATTTTCTCTTCGAACAATTTTATTCATTATATTGATACACTCGCACAGACAAATTTGGTTTTCTTGTAGGTGAGATAAGTCAGAGATGGGATGAGATGAGATGGATAGATGGAGGGTATGTACGATGTACAACAGCAGGAGAAAAACAAAGGAACGCCGAGATAGATACCAAGGAATCGTGTATAGACGTAGCACACCCCGCAACGGGATAGGAAGCGCCAGCACGTCGCGACAGCCGTCGTACATGCCGAAACCGTGTACGTATATGTACGGCGCGCCAATGGTAATGGTAATCAGTACCGCACGCGGGACGCGGGTAACCTAGCGGCTGCGCACGCCGGCGCTGGCCCAGCTCGACCCGGATACCTCGCTGTCCGCGTTGCTCCAGCGCTCGATGTCGTCCCCCGCCTCGGAGCCGTTCTCCGACGCGGACAGCATTGCCAGCTCGGGGTTGGGCGACAGCGAGAACGAGTGGAACTGTTCGTGCTGCGAAGAGGAGAAGTCGGAGAACGGCGATGAGGGCCGCGAGGAGGGCGCGGAGAGGAGCTCCAGATCATGCTCGGAGTCGAGGTCGAGCGGGTGCGAGAGGGATAGACTCGGGACGTGGTGTGGCGAGCTGACGGAGAAGAGGAAGGGTCTTGCTCCGGGGTGGGCCGCGCCCGGGGGTGGACGGAGTCGGAGATGGAGCTGGAGACCCATGGACGGAGGGTTCCGGAGTCGGTGGAGCCTGCATGACCGGCGGGGGCGTGCGGAATGTCGAGTGCGAGAGCGTGCTGTGAAGCGAAGGCGTTGCGACGCGGCTGCTCATAGTAGATGTAGATGTAGGCGAAGATACTGTAAGACCGTCTGCAGGGTCGAAAAGAATGTGTGTGGGGGTCAAGGAATCGTATGGGATTATAATATTGGACTGCAATGCCAGTCAGTGTCAAAAATGAGATATTGGTGAGGGTTATGCTATACCTCATCCAACGCAGATGCTGTAGTAGAGCCGACGTTCTTCCTTTGTCGTAGGGTGGATCCTTCGCCCCTGCTCACGGGTACCTGGACCTCCACTGCATTACCTCGTTCGCAACAAGACTCTCGAGCTCATAGGTGCTCTTGTTGTCTACGTTCCCGGCGTCTGTAACCGAGTCGTTCGCACCGCCTCCATTAGTACTGGGCACTAGGACAGCATTAAGTCCAGCACGCCTCATCCGCCTTGCCTGACGCTTGGCGATAAACCCCTCCGCCCATCTCTCGACTCGAGGCGCAATATGGGCTCATACACGAACTGGAGCAATGGCACACAATGAGATAAGAGTGTTCACACGACTGGAGGCGATATATAGATAGCACACACCTCTTTGAAGGCCAGCACAGCAGCGACCCCACTAACCGCGGCCACAACATATACGGCGACTGCTGGGGCAGGCATTGGACGTCGAGCTGGATGAGATGGGAGAGAAAGAGATCCGATACAGCACCTGTTGACCCTTGTTTGCTTTGCCTGGCTTCGGTAATATGGAGACCACTACGCCGCAGTCCAGATCAGGCAATTCGCGGGAATTAAGTGTGATCTACATGAAACGCTTAATGGTACATGGCGCTGCCTATTGAGAAGCCAAGAGAGTGTACAAAACATTAAATATGATAGCAATGAGCCAAAGGTTCCATGAGAGTGCAGCTATCATAAGTAACAAATGAAGGGTTATTCGATGGAGAGTGTAGATGTAGGACGTGCGAGTAATAAGTAGTACAATGAGGGAATGATTATAATGTTCGAGGGAAAATGAAATGTATGTCGTATGGTAGTTTTTTGAGTGTCACAGTCCATGTATCGCAATCACGGCGCTGGCTTCCAGCTAGATGGTGGTGGAGGAGGCCGTCGCGCAGCTTGGGCCGATCGTGATGGGCTGGCAGGCTGGCTCGCAGTCCGAGCACGCGGATTACCAGGACTCTGGCGTGCTCCCTGCCCCTGCGGAACCGCGGGAACGGGTGGGAAGTAGCCAGGTTCCCGTTTAGTCTTGTTCTGCGCAGCGAGATTCCCGCTGCTCGCAGTCCGTGCGTATCGTTCCGTCGATGGGCCGAACGTCTCCCCGTACACGCTGCGAGACGAGCTCCAGTTTCCCACCTCCGCCCCTCCGCCACCATATTCGCTCCGCGCGCCGCCCCCGCCCCCACCATACATCGACCGCGGTGCAGGCGGGAACATCCCGCCGCCGGGCGACCAGCCGCCCATGCCAGCACCCTGCATCCCCATCCCCATCCCGAACGGAGAGCCCATCGCAGGCGGCGACGGGCCCTGCTGCGACCCGCCGTAAACGCTCCCCCCTCCCCGCAAACCCGCCCACGCTCGACCCGCGCTCCCACTCCTCGCCCGCAACCGCCATCGCCTGCTGCGCGACCGCCATCTGGTACGCCTGCTTGGCAATCATCATCGCCTGCTGGTGCGCGGCGTAGAAGTTCGGTCCGCGGGCGGCGGCATCATGAATTGGGCGGGACTGAGCATGTTTGGCGGCGATTGTTGCCCCCACCCTGGCCAGCCGGGCGACATCCCGCCGGGCGAGCCTGCGAAGCCCATAGGCATATTCATCCCCATGTTCATGTTCATGTTGTTCATCGGCATGCCCATGCCCATCGGGTTCATATTGCCCATCATAGGATTCCGAGCTTGGTTGATTGGGACGTCCTCGTCGTCCTCGTCCTCGTCATCATCGGCGATGGGACCCCGTCCATTGATCACGTTCCCAAGCTGCATCCCCAGAATCAGTGATCATCCCATAATATCTGAAAAGAAAAAAAAGCCTCACCTCAATCGCAGCGCGCGCCTCGCTCCTCCTCCTCTCCCTCCTCCGCTCCTCCTCCTGCACCGGCGTCTCCCGCGGCTTGGCCTTCGCTTTCGCCTTCCCCTTCCCATCCGACACATCCTCCTCAAAGTCAAAGCTCACGCTCCTCCTCTGGTGTGCATGCATCTGCATCCTCCTCCGCCCGCCCACCGGCACCAGCCCACTCACCCCCACTCCACCCCTCCACCGGCCTTCTCTCGACTCCTCCTTGACGCTCCCGCCAAAGTCCGACCCGTCGCGCGGCGTCAGCGGCGCGGGCCCGCTGCTCGAGTCGCCCGTCGAGCTCGCGGGGCTGTTGCGCTGCATCCGCGGCGTCGCAAATGGTCGTTGGCGGGTTGACGAGCAACGACGGTTGTGGCGCCACAGCGGGTGCGGGTGCTGCTACGACAGCAGAGACAGGCGACGGTTGGCCGAGGGGCATCATCGTGCTGCTGCGCTGCCGCGCGCGCAATGCGTGGCGTTCGCGTTTGAGTTGGTGCTGGTGCTGTTGCTGCTGTTGACCGCACATCGTGCGCCACGGAGCCACCCGTCGACGAGGCCGCGTGCGAAGCCGAATTCGAGTTGGAGGTGGAATTCGAGTTGGAGTTGGAGTTGGAATTGGAATTGGAGGTGCCCGAGCGATTGGAGCCGCCAAACGAAGATGAAGTTGACGTCGACACAGGCACGAGCGTGCTGCTCCTCTGGCGGGGCGTATTCCCGCCAAGGTCACTAAACGCACTCACGCTCGCCTGCCTGCGCCGCGTGAGGTGACGCTGAACGACCGGTGGCGAGCGCTGCTTGATCACAATCGGCGCAATGCTGTCCTTTGGCCGCTCTGGCTCCTCCATCTTCTCCCCCCCTCTGCGGCCACCTTGTCGAGCAGTGCGTCCAGGTCCAAAGACTTGGCCCGCGGCGGCGACCCCATCACCTCCCCATTCCTCGACACCAGCGCAATCCCCCCGCCAAGCATATCCGCAGATCACGCCCCAGTGCGCTATCCCGGTCCCGGTCTCCCGCCCCGTCATTGTCATCATCCCACATCCGTGCGCGCGCAGACACGATATCGCTTGACGACCGGCGGTGAACGCCTTGCGCGCCGTCACGCTCGCAAACGCCGGCGGCGGCGGCAGCGTCTTCTGCTTCTCCCTCTCCTGCTAGCTTCTTCTCCTTCTCCAGGTTGTTCGCCGCCGCGACCGCGCGCAGCCGCTCGCTCAGCACGTCCCGCTTCCCCGCACCCAAACAGGACTGCTGCTCGCGCTGCCGCTGGACTCGTGTTGGTAGTGGTGCTCGTACCAAGCGACCCCGCCGTCTCGCGGCGCATCGGGACACTCCGCTTCGCGCCCGCGCTCGCGTTTGCTGCCGGTACGCGCGGCGGCACCTCCGCGACAGGCGAGTGAGGCGGCGACGGAAAGTGGATCAGCCCGGTGTTACTAACAGGCGGCGAGCGCGACGTAGCACCGACTCGGCGTGCTTGTGCTCGCACCGCGCGCAGTGGACGCAGAGCCGGAGGACACAGACGCGAGCATCCCCGCCCGTAAACCCCTCATTCGCGGCGCCTTCTGCGAAAAGAGCGTCGGCCTTGACGCGGTGAGCGCCGTGATGTCGATGAGGCTTGGCTTGTTTGGCGGTGCACGGCTGCTGGCGACGCTGCTCCCGGACGCGGAGCCGCTGGGTTTGTGCATGGACGAGGGGAGGGTGGGGGTGGATTGGTGGATTGGTGGAGGTTGGATTGGTGGAGGTTGATTGTGGAGATGGTGGATTGGAGTGGCTGTTAGCGGCGTGCAGGTTTGCGTTACCCCCAGCGCTGAGGTTCGTATTCGAGCCGCGGCTGAGAGCGCACTCCCAGGGCGGCGCGGTGCGACGAGCGTGGCGAGCGGGGCGCATCCGAGTCTGTGGACCCCGAGTCCGATTCGTCGTCGGATGTGGACGTAGAGGCTTGTTGGCGTTTGTGTTGGGGAGGCGCCTGCTGTCGTACGGGTGCGGATGCAGGCGCGGTTGGTGCCAGGATCTGCAGCGCACAGATGTGGCTGGGAGATGTTTGGCTGGAATCATTTGTGAGTTTGTAGTTTTGGAAGACGGAGGAAAGAGAGAGAATGAGGAAGAAGGGGACCATGCCTGATGCTCGTTCCGCATCCGAAAGAGCCCACAGGAAACGAGGCAAAAAAGAAGAGAAATCGAGACAGAAAGCATTAGAATGTCATGCCCACGCCAGGCGGATAGGATCATCTCTTTCTTTCCATCAAAATGAAAGCAAGCACACGCTCAAAGGTGCGCACGGATCGAGAACCCAAAAAGAAAAGAAAATCCACTCACCCACACCCGCCCCAACGTCCCCCACACTCACGCTCCCCATGCCCCCGCTCATCCATACACCCCCAAACTGCTCTGCGATCGCGGCACCCCAGCTCCTCCTTTCCCGCGTTGAGTGTTCTGGCCCCCATGTCCCACCTCCGACCGCGCCGCCCGCGCCCTCGCATTATGAGCATGACGAGCCGAATCCTCACTGTCGTCTTCTTCGTCCTCCTCCTCCTCCTATCCGAATCCCACTGGTTTTGGTACTCCGGTGGTGTCCGCTTCCGCCCGTCGGCTTCCCTCCCCAATAGCGTTACTATTATTCGCTCTATTGCCTCCCTGCCCGGCATTGGCATTGCAGGGCAGTCGCCCTGCTCTTCGGGGACGGCCTCGACTGTTGTTGCTGTTGCTGGTGCTCCCGATACTGCTCCCGACCTGCTGCGGCGTCCAAACCCTCCCCTCCCGACTCCCGTTCCCACCCCCCAAATTATACATCCCCGCCCCGGGCCCAGGACTCGGCGCCGCCCACCCGTCCCCAGGCGCTGGTGACCCGGCGGCGCTCCTCCTCGCATGCACCTCCCTAAACGCCGCCACACTAATCCTCGAACTCGCGCCGGAGGCATCGCTTCCCCCCGCGGGCGCGGCCGGCGCGGAGCGCCATCCCCTCGTCCTGCGACTGTTCGAGGGAGGAGGTTCGTCGCTGTGAGTTGTTCCCGCCACCGTTCGTACCGAGAGCACAGCCCAGGCGAGGCGGACGCACATGCCTAAACGCGCGCAGGTTAAACTCGCCCCCCCTTCGTGTTGTTTTGAAGGCGAAGGCGGCCCAGGCGGAGGGATCCGTCCTTCCCCTTCTTCGCCCAAAACGCAAACCTCCGCCCCGACTTTGCCCCCGCGCTCTTGCTCGTCCACCCGCTCGCGGTGGACTTTGTCGGGCTTATGGACGTGCGACGGGGATCGACTCGAAAGGGCGTGCAGGCCCGAGGCGTGGCCCTGCGAGTGCGGCGAGTGTTGGGTGGGGGCAAGCTGCGCGTGCTGGTGCTGAACCCGCCCTGCGTGGGCGGAGCGAGTGCGACGGGCTGGGCGGGAGGTCCGACGAGGTGCTCAGGCGCGCGAGATACGCGGGCCTGGGCGGTCCCGAGGGTCGTACTCGGTGAAGCGTGGATCCAGCCCCTGGACGGCGTTTGCGTCGGCGATCGCGTTTGTGCTCCGCTTGCGCCCGAAGAACCCGAGCCCGCGG
>JARJLF010003146.1:0-21946 GCA_029378395.1 Mycena leptocephala | reverse complement strand
CGCGCTCTATTGAATGCAGCAACCCTGCCTGGGCGACTTACCTTGAGGAAATTGTTCTCAAGGACATCTGGAAGAAACTCGCTCCACACTGCAGTCGACCGCGGCTGGAGCTCCAAAGCCTACTTCTCTGGGAAGCCAGTTCCGAGTACGTCGTGCCATTGACACTCCATCCCGATAGTGATTGACTGATCTCGCGTAGTATTTTGGAATACGAATGGCAAGTTTGCTTGGCGCGATGGCCATACGTTTACTTACTCCTCGAATAGCACGGAAAGCCCCAAACGAATGACGGATGAGTTCGCCACCATTCATGTCATTCTGCCTTCCTTTTACACTGGTGGGCATGTCCAACTGTCATTTGCCGGCAGTTCGGAGAACTACGATCTGTCGGCCACATCGAGGTATCTTCTTTCCCAGCACTTCGAGGTATTTGGGTGTTCTAAATGCCTTAAACTCTCAGTTTTTCGACGTCCCTCGTCGCTTGGTACCATGGGGTGGACTGCCTATCAAACCTGTGGAATCCGGTCGCCGCCTCGCACTGTCCTATCGTCTGGTTGGCGGGGATGATGGTCCTCGACCCGGCCTACCCGCAATGGCCGAGAAACTCCTTGATCTCCGTCGATTCCTCCGCAAGTGGTCCGATATCCAGGAGTACGAGCCAGACGCCGCTCCGAGTATCATCGCGTATCCCCTCCTGCATGAATATAGGGACAACGATCTGCGCGCAGACACCCTCAAACTCGAGGACAGACACAAGGTCATCCATTTGAAGGGACTTTGCGATGAACTTGGGTTCCAGCTTGGACTTGCTACACTCGACGACCACCACATCGGCACCGCGGATGAGAGCTCCAAACGGGATGGCCAGGGTCGACCTCGAATGCTCAGGGTCAACTCCCGCCGTCTCACGATCAAGGAGGTTTTCGACTTCGACGGCATCCCCCTTCCGGGGTTGACGAAGTTGGACCTCAACGAGAGCGATCTCGTCAAACCGGTGCCGCCTGCCGAGTCCGCCCCAGATCTTGTGGTGTATGAATCAAAGGCAAGCTTCTACCTTTTTCGATCACGGCAAACCGCTGACTTCGATATTTCAAGGACCCACATGTGATCGAGTTCCGTAAGTACCACCGATATATACTCTTTTAGCAAACTCAAGCTCGGAACAGACTATTATAGAACGGTTGTTGTGCTTTTCGAAAGGCGCCGTACTGTCGAGGCACTTCTGCACACCAGACGGACGTCCTATGCGTTGGAACGACTCCATAATGTGGACCGACGAAGATCTTCCCCAGTGGACAGGAAGATTGTGGCCTACGTTCTTACGTCACTTTACCGCCAACAGCCGTACAATTTCAACGCTCAAGCCGAGCTCGCAGATATTGCCCTCGGCTGGAATGATTCCCAGTTGTGGAATGACGCCGCCCGGAGCACCTGTTCGCATGGTTCCCTAATTTCTCTAATGGACTCGTTGAAATGGTTGGCCGCGTGGAAACAGTTCTCATTCGCAGCTGTACAGAAAAGGTGAGCATCATACGAAGAATTTGTCAGTTTCCTAGACTAAAATCGGCCTAGTATCGAACTCTGTTATGGGAAGAAGGGTGTCCGGGAATGCCTGAATTTCTTCCTTGAAGTGGACCCAGACGCTTTCACGTCAGTGGAAACGGGCTCAAACCTAGATGCCGCGTTGCGGTGGTCGAGCGAACAGCTCCAAAACGCTCTTGACACCATGCAGCAACTCGAACGAGCTGAAGCCCCTCTATTCATTGCTCTAATACGCAAAAAGGGTGTACAGTTCTTCTGGCATGTGTAAGTTCTTCCGTTCGTTTACCGTGCCATTCGTACTCATTCGTGGGCTTCAGCGTCATGCGTTCGATAACTCGGGTGCCGGATGCCTACGACTTTTGGGTGGAATTCCTCAGATCTCTTTACGACATTCGACCCGAGAGTATCATCAGCGACGAGGATGCGAAAACGTTTGACTCCCTCGCTGACGAAGGTCTGGACACGATCCTCAGTGACTTTTCTTTGGTCATCCGATCCGGGGATATATCTCTGCGCAATCGTCGTCTTTCCGAGATCATAGACTTGTGTCTTTCCACCCGCCGACTCGACATGTGCCGCCGGTCCTCTTTTTGACCGTTCCTCGCGATCAGAGCGCAGACTGGGTCCCGGACATTTTGAGTCCGAATTACGTCTCGCAACTGCGCAGCACCCTTCGTGACCATGCCATGGAGGTGTATCACAAGCCCTTCAGCGATTTCTTCCGCGCTGTGATCGGATGTTACCTTCACCATGTGCTTGGACCTTTCAGCAGCGGCGCGCTCCGCAGGATCTGTGGTTCGTGCAGCGTGTGCTCTGCCCTCGACGACTTTATGGCCTCGCCCAAATTGACTCAAGCTCATTTCGTTGGGGCCAGAACACATACCGCCCACCTGCAGACCCATCTCATGCCGGCTACCGACATCGTATCTTTCTACTCCATCGCGGACACCGGCGTTGCGGGAGGCAATGTTATGATCGTCAATAA
Source organism: Mycena leptocephala (assembly GCA_029378395.1). Classification (NCBI taxonomy): domain Eukaryota; kingdom Fungi; phylum Basidiomycota; class Agaricomycetes; order Agaricales; family Mycenaceae; genus Mycena; species Mycena leptocephala. The sequence continues at coordinate 19,419 of JARJLF010003146.1, read as the reverse complement.
GAAGCAGGATTCTGCAGTGGATACTCAGTGGCGCTCGCGAAGAAACCGAGCCTTGGATTTCTTGCAGAGTATCGGCGACTTGCCCATCATCGAAAGGATTATGGGGAGGCGCTATAACGACGTTCTTCTGGCGTTGGACGGGAAAGCGCTTTTCATCCATCTCGAGGACGGCTCACGTACCGGGAATCCGAGCCCAGCGCGGAAGCTTGCCATTCACCACCTGGTACAGGGGCGCTGGGTCGCTACAAGCCTTACAGATGGGCCTTCAAGCTGAAATCCAATTCACTTCTCCTCAGATTCGATGGACTTCGACATTCTAATCGCACTGTATCATAGCTGTATTTTTTCCACCACAACCTTTCTTGCCTAGATATACCTCGTTATGCACTCACTTTGTATGACCATGACCAGAAATGGAATCTGAATCGGAACACCCGGATCGCCACGAGAAATTCGGACCGATTTTTACCCGGCGCGTCAAACTTGACTGGAACCGCCATCTGTTCCATCAGCGTTCCATCATACCACGCAGTCCACCGTATGGAGCAAGATACCAAATTTCTGGCGCAACGGAGGCTTCGAATTCCCGATCCAGATAGGAAATCCGGAAAACTCCTAAAGCTCCCTAGGTCTTGACTCTTTTAAGCCGTTTGAACGTTCTCGTCTATCAATCCGCCAGGACTACACGGGGCGGGGAGACCAAGATCGAATTCTGGATTCTTTTCGCATCTCTGTACCCGAAATGTCGTCCCGATCGACGCTACCTGTACAATGGCGAATGACGTTGAGCCTACCCGAATAAGCCCATTTATCTAACAGGGCGATTGTTCTCTTTCTGGCTGGACACAATCTTCCTCCAGGTACGGTATATAATTAATGCGCAACACGGAGCGTCACGCCGACCATACCACCTAGCCGAAAAAATGACACTGCGAATTCGACTAATTCCCTCACATCACTTAGGCCTACGATCTGTCTTGGCCGGAAGCCTTGCAACAATCGGCAAAGCAGAGGCTAATACCGTTCAAACTTCCCGCAAAGAAAGCAGTCAGCGGAAGCCCGCGTGCCGTACAAGAGAGACCGATGCTGAGAAAAATGCTAGAAATAGGGAGACCAGTGACCGATCCCTCAAAATGAAGTGAGAAAACGCATAACCACAAACTTGTGATGATCGGTCACCGGTCCAAGAGGTGAGCATTTTCCACAATTGTTCAGGAAAGGAAGGTTTCTTTTTCCGTATATTATTTTATATATATGGTTGTTGATTCCATCTTGTCCAGAATAGCTGTTGCGATATCATGATATGAGTACTAATGTTGTAGGCAGCACAGGTATCGACCAACAAAAATGGGTGAGTACGTATCGATATCCTGACTGCTCGCATCGGTCAATTCGATACTTGTGACGTGCGTGTGTGCATACCGAATGTTTCAATAATCCCTACGGCCTCGACTCAGACGGTGTTTCGACCAACTACGAGTTGGATTGACTATTGACAAGCTCCACGGCGCTGACACCGCCGACAGATGAAGGTTCGATGGGCGAAGCACAGAAGCACAGATATTGCGCCCATACATCCCATCCCATGCCGCATCGAACTGGGCACTGGTAGATTCTCAAAATAAATTAGCTAGGTGTGCCACATACATAGGAAAATCATATACCCATGACTCTTAGTTGACTTTTGGTTTATTGCAAGATAATAATGAAGATTCAGCCTCCGCTTCAGGAATAGAAATTCCGATAACACACGTCCAAAGCGCCACTCCATCCTGAGTGACCGTCGACAGCGCTGCCAACTTAAATGCTGTAGTTGCATGGCTGGGTCGCATTTATAGCGTGGGGCTGAGAAATTGAACTTGCATTTTCTCATGTTAGCTAACTTGAACGGATTGGCCAGAGCAGAATCAGGCAGTCTAGCCTTTCGGAAATCACTTTTAGATTTGGCAAGAGCGCCCAAGCAAAATGGAAGCTGCGACATGCTCGAAGTAGCTCAGGATGATGATATCAGAAGAAAAGGCGAGCATTGCTTTGGGAAGCACTATTAATAAAAACTCGCAGGATGAACCCAATTGCAGACATAGTCACGCCGGGCTTGGATGCGAGGGAATAGCCGCGCAGAACGGCCAACGAGTGAAATGATTACAAGACGTGGTTGCACACTCAAAGGCAGGGATCATAGATTAATTTCGAGGCACAACTCAGGATTTCCCTTGATGGTCTTTGCTATCCGAGGGCGAAAGCAAGTTGACTCGGAGGATGAACCTTGAAACAAAGATGGGGTAGTTCACAGTTCTTCATTTACTCAACCGAGAAGCTTTGGGAGGCAGCGGCGAGTTTTTAAGTTTCAAGGGAAAATATTAACCCGGGTCATATACATTGACCAACTGCACTCGGACTCGGCTAAGCTTTGTTCGAAGCTCGGACTGGACTCCGACTCTTAGGCTCTTTTGTTCCGGTAAGTCCGGCGATTTCCCGCAGGGTGTCCACTGCTCCGTAGCAATTGCACGGACGATGAAGTATGCTTCCTTTTGTCGACCGACGAACTTAGGGAGTAAGTATGGAAGAGTACTTGAACTTGTCCGATAACACCGGGGGCGGTGCACGATATTTGGACATGTTATCACGCTGTTCAACCTTCGGTCCTTCGCTGACACCAAGCTGACACGACATGCACCGCTCGGCGCTGTGGATCCAAAGTAAAGGGCATCCCCTTGTGGCTGTTCGCGGTTAGGTCGGCTTTGGTACCCATGATCATTACGAGTGATATTCATCCATTTATGACCGAGTCCGGTGAAACAGTTAAAAAAAGCCCTGTAAGTATGAGAGCTTGTATGAGAAATGGAGAAGCAGAATGACAGAGCGGGATAGGGCGGGAAAGATGCATGTTGGAAAAAAGGTACACAGGGAGAAAACTAACCGAAAAACCACAATGTTTGTTATGAGTTGAAGTAGATTTTGAACTGGAACACCAAGATGCGCGCCTTTAACCGAATCATGGTACGCAGTGTGTGCAAGTCGAGAAAAAACATCTGGTTCAACCGCTTATGGGGACGTGTACGTGGTCCGTGCGGAACGAAAGTAATAACTTGTTGCGGGTAGCCTTAGTAGTCGACGAAGAAAAAAAGCTAAGACGAGTCGCGATGGTTAGAATAAAAACAAAAAAGCCGGGAGGACGGCGGTTTGGAAGCCGCAAGAGGGACTGCAGAGAAACCAAAAAAGTAAGATGGTTTGAAGTCAAAAGCAAAATTGGCCGGCTGATCGCTCAACCATCCTCAAACGACGATCTCAACCGCAAAATCTGGCTTCCACAACAACCTTCATCGAAGTTCTTCGACCACCACTGTTTCACTCTGATATACGCGGAATTCACTGGCCCGGAAATCCAACGTCAAGTTCGTTCGGAACACCGTCGAATTTCGGAAACACAGATAAGCCCTGGCACCGGTGGATAAGCGGAAAACTTCAAAGTTTGAAGTCCTCGAAAGAAATAATGGAAGCGGATGAGCGGATGGTCGGAAGTCGATTGTATTTAGGTCTTGGGTTTTCTGTCAACAACCTTCATTTCCCGCAATTCAGCCTCGACTTTTACCCTCCACAATTCAATGTCTACATCCAACTTCCTGTTTTTCTGATTACCGGTTGCTCCTCTGGTTTCGGTCGCGAACTGACTGTTGGTGAGTATCATGTTATTACCCGTTGAACATTGTGCTAACAGTTACACAGCCGCCCTGAAAAGCGGCTTCCGTGTTATCGCTACGGCCCGCCGGGTGGAAACCCTCGCCTCTCTCAAGCAACAAGGAGCAAATGTGCTGACCCTGGACATCACATCTTCCGAAACTGAGCTCGCAGAATTCGCCGCCACAGCCATAGCCATCTAGTAAGTCGTGAACCGCCTCCCAGTCCTCCCCAACCGAATCCTCACCTCACTGTACCAGCGGCCAAGTCGACTACCTTGTAAATAACGTTGGATATCTTCAGGCGCAATCGAAGAGATCTCCCCGGCGGCGGTTCTGCGGCAATTCAACACCAATTTCTTCGGGCTTGTCAAGACGACGAACGCGTTTTTACCGCACTTCCGGGAGCGCAGGACGGGGACGATCGTGAATATCAGCTCGCAGGGCAGCTCCCTGGGCACGCCCGGCGACGGTATCTACTGCGCTTCCAAAGCCGCCGTGGACGCTGTCTCGGACATATGGGCCACGAGCTTGCCGAATAAACATCCGTTCGATCTCAGTTCAGGTATGTATTATCCCGACTCAACCACACTTGAAAAATTCTAATATGTATACCTGGACTCAGCCGGGCGCCTTCCGCACCGAAGTGCTGAAATCCGGAAGCGTGAGCCTTGCGGAGAAATTCATCGAAGGGTATCAGTTTGCGCACGGCGTCGTGGACTTTATGGGCAAAGGGGCTGGTTCCGAGCCCGGAGATCCTGCCAAGGCTGCTGCGAACATCCTGGTATTTGTGGCGGACCCTGGGCGCAAGCAACTGCCTTGCGGTTTGTTATCGGGGACGATGCGTTTCTACACGCAGCAGCTTGCCGATATGGAGGCGGCGGAGCAGTGGAGTACGGGCACAAATTATCCTACTGCTTAAATAAAACATCTTTTAATTAAATGGTACTTCTATTTAGAATTCGCAGGCCACGGAACAGAATCCCATTGCTGGAGGTAAAAACACCCTAGCACGATCACGTGTGTCTTTGAACGCCAAGTCGCGATCAATCGCGTCCAAGTCCATTCGACGCGTCCACATTCTGATCCACTAAAAATAGTAAATTAAGAGAATTTATCTATACACACGTTTGATCGGAAAGACAAACACGAAAATAGAAACAAAGGAAAGAAAATAATTTTTTGAACGTGCGTTTAGTTGACGCGCGCAAGCGGTGGGTCAAGCCAAATGCGCGCGCACTAAGCCCGGGACCCACGGCAAGGGAGCACGAGGATGGAGCAAGGCTCTCACCCTTTCCCGGGAAAGGAAACGACGCACCTTGGTCTCACCTGATGAGATCTTCTTGAAATCTCGAGGCGTCTTGAGGAATCTTCGAGCTTGAGTGTCTTGAGACGCGTAGAATCTTGAGGCGTTTTGAGAAGGTCTTGAGATGTCTTGATGGCCGGCGGGCCTCTTTCTTACCCTTCTTGCCTCTTCAAACCTCGGTCCGCCCATGGAGAGTCTTGAGCATTTGAATCTTGAGGCCTTGGGGTTGAGTCTTGAAACTTTGAAGGGTTGCGACGTCTTGAAGCATCTTGAAGTTATGAGTCTTGTGACGAGGCGCCTTGAGGACTGGAATTCTTGAGCCTTCTTGAAGAGTAGCGGTCCTAAGTGGATTGAGCGGCTTGAGGCCCGTCTGGAGTCTCGAGGTTTTGAGGCGTTTAGAGGGCTTGAGGGGTCTTGAATTCGAAGCGTCTTCGGGCATCTTGAAGGGGAGCGGGCTTGAACTAGGGCTTGAGGCGCCTGTAGTCTCCAGTTTTGAGGATAATGTTGAAGTGTTGAGGGAACCAAGTTGGAGCGTCTTGAATTCTTGAGCCGTCTTGAAGGGTAGCGGGCGGGGTTGAGTCGCATCTTGAAGCGGGGCTTGAGTCTCGAGATCTTGGACAGGCTTAAAACGTTCCGAGTCTTGACCTCGAACTTGAAGCGTCTTGAGGTTTTGAAGCTTGATGCTTGGTGAACCATCCTGAGGCGCCGTGAAGTTGATGCGTCTCGAGTGTTACAGTCTGAAGCGCGTCTTGAAACACCCGTCCCGAGTTTGAGGCGTCCTGAGGTCTTCAAGTCTTAAGGTATTGAAAAAAATATTGAGGCGCGTCTTGAAGCTTGAAGCCTTCAGGCGTCTTGCGATTTGGTGAGGTCTTGAACGACTTCAGTTTCTTGACGCGGGCTTGAATCTTGAGGCATTAAGAATGTTTGAATCTTGATCTTGGAGCGCGTTGAGACTGTGGGTGGTTGGCGTGGGGCGCGTCTTGGAGAGGTCTTAGTGATCGAATGCGTCTTGAGTCCTGAGGCCTGAGACACCAAATTTTTTGAGGCCTTGAGAGAGTTTGAAGAGTTCTGAGTCTTCTGGGCTGAGGCGCGTCTGGAGGTCTTGAAGCTTGAGCTCCTGAGCATTGAGTATTGAGGAGGCGCATCTTGAGACTTGAATGGCTTAAGGCGTCTTGAGTCACGGTCTTGAGTTTGCGGCGTCTTGATGTCTTGAGACTTGCGGTCTTGAGCGACTTGAAGCATCTTGACGTGTGTCTTGAGTCTTGAAGCTTGACGTCTTGCTTGATGCTTTAGGTCTCGAGAGGCTTGAAGCGGCTTGAGGCGAGTCTTGATTCTCGAAGCGCCGTGAAGTCTTGAGGTCTTGAGTGAGGCGCGTCGTTGAGGCATCCTGAGGTCTTGAGCGTCTTGAAGCGTTGAGGCGTCTTGAGGCGTGTCTTGAAGCTTTAAGATGGGTCTTGAGTCTTGGTAATCGGTCGAGAATGCAATTTTGCCCACGGCGAGAAGGATAAAACGAGTGAACGTCAGCGTTGGTCAGATGGAAAGGTCACTGCGACATACCTTGCGAGCGGGCGAGAGAGCTGGAGCAAAACGGGTCGGCAGAATGAGAGGAAGGGAAGCGGAGAGAAGAATCGCATACGAGATGGTGGGAGTCAAGAGAGAAGAGGACTTGAAGTCTTGAGTGAGGTGCGTCTTGAACTTGAAGTATTGAGGCGCCTTGAGACTTGAGGCCATGACTTTGAGCACCTTGAGGCGTCTTGAGGCGTGTCTTGAAGTCTTAAGAAGAGTCTTGAGTGTTGGGAATCGGTCGAGAATGCGATTCTGTCCACGGCGAGAATGAGAAAACGCGTGAAACGTCAGTGTTGGCCGGATGGAAAGTCCACTGCGACACACCTTCCAAGCGGGCGAGAGAACTGGAGGAAACGGCTAGGCAGAGTTAGAGGAAGGACTCCGAAGGAGAGCGGAAAGAAGAATCGACGGGGAGTCAAGAGAGAAGAGGAAGGCGGATAAACTCGAAAGCGGCTGGCCTTTAAACCCTCCTCGGCATCTTCCGCAACTTTGAATTTTGACTAAAATTTCGGGAGACTCGGACATAACACAGCCTTTTCGTCACTTTTGTCGTCATTCCGCGCTGAAGAGATGGATTTTCTGCACGGAAGATCCGCGAGGAAAGGTCAATTCGAAGAGCGCACCAAAAATTCAAGCTGTGGAGGTAGAGAAACGGCCAAAGACGTTCGACAAGAATGGAATATGAGAATTGAAACGTTTGAAAGCCAAGAATTTGATAGCGGAAAGTCTGCGTCCGGAAATGATAGTGGCGAGATGTGAAGAATCCCTTCGCGGCGGAGAATTTGGTCGTGTTTGTTCTCACATGACCGTGACTCGGAGTACTCCTTCAACCTGAAGCCAAGTCGTGTTCTCTCTCTTCAACCCTAATCTGACAGAACCTAGCTCACCGTGCGCCTCGAAGACGCGAAAACCTTCAGGCTCTGTCTGGCAACTAGCGTACGTTCTCCGAGACTCCGTTTACCCCTGCAAATCCGCGTTCAACTCTACTTACACTCAATCTTCAACCTTCGACAGAAGAACAAGCCAGAAGCCGGCTTTGGATTCCTCCCTCAGAACCCTAGTAGCGGCATCATCCTCAAACGCAATTCAGTTCTACGAGTCTGGCCGTCCGCATCAACGCTTCAACGGAGAAAATCAAGCCGCGAGGCTGCGTGCTACGTATGAATCAAGTCGCGAGGCTGCGTGCTACGTATGTATATGACACAGAAAAGCCGCCCAGGACTGTCCTTGACATATATTGACCTTTGTTCCAACCCCACCGCGACTCGTGCGATCGATGAGGGCCAGATGATATGGCCGCAGCGCGCTGAACGTCCATCTTTCGTCTTCCTTCTCACCGTGTTCCACCTTCTTTCCCAGCTCTGTCTTTCAATTTGCTCGCCTACGTTTGAATACCTTAACTTCCCATGCACCGCAGAAACGCTTTTCGTTCGTGTTCACAGGTTGGAGCAGAATCTTTCGGAACCAGGCATGTCAGTGCACGCCATATGGCCATCTGCATGCGTATTGAGGGCTCTAAACGCCCTGATTTATGGCTTTGCGGTTAACCCCATTTTCGCCGATGTGTATAGACGCTGATACCTCTTCGGAACCCAGGCTCGAGCCGATGATTGCCCTGCAAGGCTCATAATCTTGGGGACTAAAACTGCAAATTGGATGCACAGGGTTCAGTTTCCATTCTCCGTGTATCTCTAATTGTTTCAGCCCTTTATTTTTTTCTAACGCCTGTTGACGCCTGGTCTAAGCGCGATATCTAACACTGCCACACGTCATCGCTATCTTATCTTTAATGGAGGAAATCCAGCTGATTTACCAAAATAGGGTTTAGCCAATCATCCGCAATCGATTACTGCACCCGGTGATATAAGAGCCTGGTTCGCAAGCTCATCCTTTATCCTTCCTATTACCTCCAACACAACAATGGCCCCCAACCCCCAATGCACTGCCCTCGCTGCGGCGAAGACCAAAGCTAGTACGGCCTCTCCCTTCATTTTCCATTAATGTGTATTCAGCCGAGTCCAGATATGTCCTACCTCGATATCGCGAGCAAGATCGGCACCAGCGAGCAGCACGTTATTGACAGTATGTTCCGTATTATTCAAGTATTAAATATACATTAAAACGACCGACTAGTCTGCACCGGCGCCCAGAAACCCACCCCCAACGAGTTCAACGCACTCGCTCAAGTTCTGGGCATCCAGTCTCAGGTTTGTTACTCTGTGGGATACATGTCGAAGCTCTGAGTTGACGGCATACCTAGGCCCCTGCGATCGCTGCCCACACACCAAGTGAAGCGTCATGCAGCTGTATTCAAGTCTCTGTATTATGTGTAATGTGAAGCAACAATGTCAATGTATTATGAGTGGTCTTTATCGCGTCGCGCGGGAGAATCCCGGACACAAGACCGGTACACGATAGGCAGTCGTGATCCCCGGTTCACTCTAATTATCTACGTCGAGCACTGCTCAAGTCTTGTTGTCATGACGTTCATTCGTATGTACACATACACGATAAGGCTTTCTAGTGGGTCAAAGTCCGTATCCGTTAACCTTATATTGTCGTTCCTTGCACGTTATTGTGTGGCCTGGCGGGACCGCATGCTCATAGTCCTCATTGTAGGGACTGCAAAAGCATCAGGTTAAGCACTCACAAGGAAAAAAAGGCAACAGGAGGTACACATCATTAATCCCTTAATACCTTAACCCTTGCATTCTCCATCGACTTGCGCAAAATAAGCACCCGGATGGACGCCCATACCAGCAGCAGCACACCAAAAGCAGCCGGGATGACCAGTACAGCGGGGACAGCCGGAATGACCCCCCAAGACGACGTGCAGCGGCGGCGTGTAGATGATGAACATGCGAGCATCGCACCCGCCACGATTCCCGCAAAGTTCAGCTTATTGCCCACCAGTGTTTGCCAAAGGGAACGTGAACTTGGCTTGACCGCGAATACCTGGAAATAAAGTTACAGTAAAAAATCACAAGAATGAGGATAGAGAAGGAAGCGCACGTTGAAGCACTGATGATGAAGACAGAGAGATACACGATGGACTGAGCCTTCCCAAAGCGTCGACTGCTGCGAAGCCGTGATCGTCTGTCCCCGACTGTTGATAAAGTCCTTGCTCGACGACGTAAAGTACGCTGATCCAAGTTCAGTACCTACACGATGCCATCCAAGAGTCCACTCACATCCTTCTTCTGAGCATGCCTCAGGTCACTCGGCGAGAACCCAGACTTGAAGAACACCAAAATGCGACGAGCCTGCGCAGCCATCAGTGTCAATTGTCTCTGAACATGCCACGCGCCACTCACGCGCCCAATCTCGATGATACCCCTCCAAATATGCATACGAAAGCAGCTTGCCATCGACGAGCGTCTCGCCGTCGTTACTCTCCATCGCTCCTCCAGTACGCCCGCGTGAACGGTTCCGCAGCTTGGTCATCAAAAGGGAGAGCTTGCTCGCGGGACCTCCTGCGTCTCCGGATCGCGGCGCAGCGTCTTCGTGCGGCGCAGCGCCTTCTCTTCAGCGAAAGGATGGATCGTCATTCACTGGCAAGCTGTGAGATTCAAAGGAATAGATATTCGGACTGAAGCCTACCGGGCTTCCGGGGCGTCATACGCATCAGGCCATCAATTGTTTCGGGTTTGTCCACGCAAAGGATAACTAGAGACGAAAGATTGAGCTTGATAGGAATAGTTCTGTGCAAAAAGCTACGGCCACGAAGAGTTCGAACCCGAGATCTACGCAACATGTCAAGATTGCAAGTTCCTGCGAATCGTGGGAGACTTACCGATGACCAGATGAGATCGCCGACAGAGGCAGGGGAATTGGTAAAGACATTTGGTAATATGAGTGGTGTTGAATTTAGAGGGGTAAGTACATAGGAGTTGTGGTAGATTGGGGTATGTGCGAAAAGTGTATTGCAAATGTTGTAGAGTGAGTATAGAGTTGGAGTTCGATATGGATGAGGTTTGAGGTTAACGAATATTTGGGACTGGGAACTTGTAAGTTGGTTAGACGAGGTGAGTGTGTATGGGTTAGAAATTACTAATGTGGAAGCGAAGTTGTATTGGAGAAGTAGCAGTAAGGGGATTTGAAGAGAAATACAAGAAGAATATGTTAGCAGTTTTTGAGACATGGATCTGTGAAGGCAGTTTAGAGCATTGCATGACTAGAACTATTCGCGAACCCGAAATGTTCATCGCGATCCCCAGGTCGGCCTTCTTGAGAGCTGGGGAGTCATTCACGCCATCACCGGTCCTGTTAAGCCCGTCAGAAAGCCCTGAAGCGTAAGTGAAAAGCAGCAACTGACACTCCAACTATGTGCCCCAAGGCCTGCGCGCGTTTTACTGAGAAGAACAGTCGGCCAAAGGAGGCAGCATAAATAGCGCAGACTACACACCGATCTCGAGCTTGTGCTTGGGCGACGTCCGTGCGAACACAATCTCGTCTTTGCTGAAGACTACCGGCTCGCAGTTAGCAAAACGCTTCAGGCATCAATGGATACACCGCACTTTGATCCCATTGCCAGCCCTGCAGGTCATCAATCTCATCTCCGTGAATGACCACCGCGTTGACCTCGTCCTCGTAGATCTCGTCCGGTTGGCGGCCAGTCCGCGCAGCGAGTGTCTCCCGCGTATCCCCAATGATCAAGTTGATCTTGCGCGCAATCGCCTCGGCCGTCTTCGGGTGGTCGCCCGTGACCATCATGACCTTGATCCCCGCGAGGCGCAGCGTTCCGATGGCCTCGCGCACGCCGTGCTTCGGCGGGTCTTCGAGCGAAACGAGCCCGACGAAACAGTAGTCCGACGTGGGGTAGTTCGCGTCCGTGCGCGAGAACTCGTGCTCTGCAGGGTACTGTGCGGCGGGGAGAAGCGCCTGCGCGCACGCAATGACACGGTGGCCACGAGACGCCATGTACTGTACGCCAGTCAGCCAACACACGCGCACACGATAGGAGGGAGCGCACGTTATATGCCTCGTCGTATTCCTGGCGGAACTCGTCCGTGATGGGGTGTATTACGCCGTCCTTCAAATACACCGAGCACTTGGCGAGCACGCGCTCGGGCGCGCCCTTGATGTACGCCGTGAGCACGCCGTCTTCATGGGGCTTGTTCAGCTGCGCATCGCCAAAATCATAATCATTTTCATCCCAGTAGAACACAGAACTCACGATGACGAGCGCCCATTTGTTCGTCGAGTTGAACGGGACCTCGAACACCTTCGGGAAGGACTTCTGGTGCTGGTCGTAGCCTGAGCTGAGCGAGCGGCCCGCGAAGCGCGTGAGGCCGGTCTCCGTCGCGTCCCCGAGGATCTGGCGCTGGTCGAACGGCACATCCATCTTGTCGAACTTGACGCGCGAGTTAAGCGCCGCGATATCGACCATCTCCGTCATACCGGAGGCCTCGAGTGAAAAGGGCGCCGTCGTCTCCTCGTCGTTGTTTGACTGGAAGGCAGAGTACATGCGCCCACCACTCCACAGGTTGGTGACCGTCATCTGGTTCCGCGTCAACGTGCCCGTCTTGTCCGTGGCCAGCAGAGTCAGCTGCAGAACGTTAGTGCCCGGTGGATATACAAACGTCGTCGGCCTACTGATCCCAGCGTCTCTACACCCTGCAGGTCCTTCACGAGCACGTTCTGGTTCGCCATGCGCTTAGCAGCGATGGAAAGCAGGAGCGTCACCACAGATGGCAGACCTATTCTGCAGGCATTAATCCCGTTACAATTCCGAGTCGACATCACGTACCCTCCGGTACAAACGCGACGAGAATCGAGACGGCGAACGTCACGGTCTGTGACGCCTTGCCCTTATACGCCGTCGTGATCCCCACAGCGAAAAACACGATCGCGAACATGACAGCAATGCACGAGACCTTGATCACGAACTGACCGCTAGACGGAGGCGATATTAGTATTAGCAACGCGTTTTTCTCGCAGGACAACTAACATTTCCACGGCAAGAGGGCTCTCGTTTCCAGATTCACCGCCCGTGAGTGACGCGATTTGCCCGATAAAGGTATGGTCACCGGTGCGCACCACAACTACGAAAATTCAATAGGTGACTCGAGGCGAGGAAAGTCTATACACACTGCCCCAAGCCTCGCCATTGACGACGAGGGTCGAATTGAAGGCCTGTCCTTTTTTTAGCACCATAAAATTGGGCTGTTAGGGCGACTAACCAAGTTCTGCGCCTCAACTGGGCGCAAGTCGCAACCGTTCGGGACGGGGAAGCGCTCCTGCGGCTCCGACTCGCCAGTAAGACTGCTGTTATCGACCTTGAGGTCCGTCGGCGAACAGCACGAGATCAGCGGGCGTCTTATCCCCGACACGGAGCAACACTACGTCGCCGCTGACCAGATCGGCGGCGGCGATGGAAATGATAGCACCGTCGCGCACAACTCGGCACGAGGGCGGGATCATCGCGAGGAACGACGCGAGAATCGCCTCGGACTTTTGGACCTGGTACCCTAAACGCGATACGCAAGTAAGTATCGCGTACGTAACGGAAGGAATGGACGTGCAGTCAATAAACGCATTGAGGAAGGCGACCGCAATCAGGATCGCGCCGAGGTACGTGTTGGCAAAGTTGTTGTGGAAGTCGATCCCGAGCAGGATGTATTCGAGGATGCCGGCGAAGATAAGCAGGACGTTGAACTGCAGGCTGCCTGTCAGGCGCGCGCTAGGAGGCCAAAGTAACGGCGTACCATGGTCATCAAACGATCAATATACTGTATGAATTTTAGAATAGACACGCCACAATCGCCAAACAGCGGGGACCGACCTGACGCAAGGGCGAGCGCTTTTTGGGGGCGTAAGGATGTTGGGGCCGTCGCGCTGGAGGCGTGCAGCGGCCTCGGCAGCAGTGAGACCATGGGAGCTTCCAGGATCTTTTGTGTTGATAGACGTCTTCAGTGTATCCCCAAGGCTGCTGAGTGGCACCCGATGCTCCGTTATATCGACGTTGGCCTCTTCCACACCCGCCTTCTTTTTTTCGTCGAGATGGCCATAGCCGGCCGCCGCGAGCTCTTTCTCATCCTGGGTCAATGTATGCTTCAATTCGACACCTTTGTTTCGAAGACGATGTTCAAACGACGCCTCCCAAAAAATGGTGCCACGCCTACCTTTTGGGCGGGGCTTTTCCTCGATTTCTTGCTCTGGATGAAAGGCGACGGCGCGTGTGGCGACATTCTCCTCCTCGTTCGGTAAGGTGTCTGCCATTGCGGAGGCCGTTTCGGGCTTAGGATCCATAGGTGCCAGGGGAGCGAGGATGAGACTTCGCGAACGCTTTGAAGGTTTTCTTGTAGGCACCGGATCCCCGAATAGACCGCCCGGTCAAATGTAAACCATTAGCCATTGGCGGAAAACGCGCTATTTGGCTTTGCTTGGCCCACATCTGAATGTACGTGACATTTTCTTTTTGTTTTGGCAAAGTTTTCGAGGAAAAACATGCCCACAATTTCCATTCTCGCGCGTTGTCCGGATGTGCGCTTTTTGCCATTGGCCAGCCGGGATCAGACCGTCATAGAACGTCGGTTGCTTGGTGCCAGCAGGGGTCCGAGAACGTGCGCACGTCGCGGAAGCTCATTACATTTAGATCGCGGGTGAGGAGTAAAACCGGGAGTAACACTGGCACACTAGGGCACACCTGAATACAATGCGCCGGCTAGGGTCAGGATCACTAGAGCCAGGAGACCATATTATGGAGATAGCTCGATAGAAGACCTTATCGAGAAGCGAAGTTTCGTCACAATTGGTGGCGAGCTGCGACCCTTCGAAAGCTGCCGCGTACATTTCCGCAGATTTCCATTCGTGTGCAGAGAATTTTTGGATTCGAAGCGAAGATAGTGCAATCAAGGTTATCCTTGACCTTGGCGAGACCTAGGGTAGCCCCGATTCGAGGCCTAAATATTGTGCACGTCTAAACGTTCTGCACGCTGAGCAACATGGTGGAGAAGACAAGCATAATTATTGTCGCGAGTAAGCGCCAAGCTGAACGGCAATCGGCAGGTGCCGTGGATCGCAGCATCAGATGATCATTCGGCATGTTCGAAAGTTCAACTAAGTGACAGACAATTCATCCTCGCCATACGTTGCTTGATCAACTTATATCCCTCGCCGTCTCCAGCATCAAGCACTCGTCGCATATTTTCAGAGTCCATGAACTCGGTCATGCTGCGCACTCTCCCGCCGTCGCACCGGAATACACTCGTTCATAGTCAGCGCCTGTCGTCAGCTGGCCTTCCTCCACAAGCTGTTGCACATCAGAAACAACTCAACTCATGAAACTCAGCAGACCCACATGCATAACCACCGCGTCTTCAGTCTCCACCACGTCCAGAGGGTGCGCACCGAGATCTGCCAAGCCTTGTCAGCTTATATCCTACCCTAATGAAGACTGCGGACGCCGAACCTTTAACCACGCAAAAATGCGCCCAACTCCGCCGTCTGAAGTAGATACTCACGCTTGTTCCTTGCAAGTGCCCGAGCGTCGCGGGGAGCATGCGCCAGACAAAGTCATCCGTCATTAACGCCACCATATATCAGTGTCGCCCGCGGTAATTGCCTCGACGAAGGCCGACGCAATTTCAGTGGGGGATTGGGTGGGATAAGGCTGGTCATTGGGTGTAACTGTTCAAGGCCATGCCAATGCACTTGGATTTAAATACCTGTATGGTCCACTTGACAGTTGGTTCCGCAGCGCAGTACAACAGCTAGTCGGCACCGCCGTCTTGCGCAGCCAAACGTCCACCAAGCTCATTTCAGCTACTGAATGTCGGCTAGTGTCTACATTGTTCGGATATTTCAATTCCCAACTAGCATTGAATTAACAAAGAAAGAAATTCAACCATCCCTTTGGAATTTGAACATGACGTGCGATCCTCAAGTGAATCAAAGCCAAGAGTGGCCTAAGCAATAGGAAAAGCCCTCCATCCTATATTGCTTTCTATTCGGCGCTTTGGTCGGTTATCCGGTCCCGATGTCAATGGGTTGAACTTCATTTCCTCGCCGCTTCCTCTTCGTAAGCCACGAGCCAGTAACTATACAAGGCCGAACCACCGAGTTTAAAACCTGCCAAGCGTGATTCGGAAGTAAATGCTAACTTGAGTTAGATTCATTATGTAAATGTACAATATTCGGCGACTCGGGGTATGTAAATAAAAGAGAGAGTTGGAACTATCACACGACATCTTTGTATTTTATTACTCAAGAAAATATGCATGGGCATTCACACCCCAAAGTCCTGTTTATCGAAGCTCGGCGCAAGCGTACCCGTGCTAAAGTCCATCGTGGTCGACCGCGTCGTCTCGACGGCGACTTGGAGCGCAGCTGACCGGGTGCCATAGCTCAAAACCACCTCCGTCGACCGGTTTGTCGCGTCGGGGAGATCGTGCCCCGATGTGTGCGCGCGAGTTGAGTACAACCATCATAGAATTGGAATATACTTTGGATAGCCAGATGCAAATGCCGAGATGGTAGTTTTCGCTGCTGTACGTGACGAAGAGGTACAGATTCACGAGCGCGAAGAGGGCGCAGAGCACACCGGTCTCTACAGTAACCTGTACCGCTGCGTCGTTAATTATTTATTACTTCAGGGTATACGGAATACTGACCTTGAGAATCCGGGAGAGAGCGGCCAGTGTTGTCCGACTGAACGTCGGCGTCCTCTGTTTGTAGACGTAGAAGGCGGTGGCGGCGACGATGATCAAATCGCAAAAAGCTGTCGCTGCAAGCCAGGCCTGGGACATTCAACATCAGCGCGGGTTATTTGATTCTCAGCTAAATACGTTAAACGAACCGCAGGCACTCTGAGGGAATGAAACTGCAGCTCCTCGAAGGTTTTTGCCCGCAAAATCAACACTCCTGACCATACACCGGCTCCAAATTGGAAGAGAGTGACCTGCCAAGTGTGTGAGCATTCCGGATCTGTGTTAGAACCAAAGACTGAATTACCACTGCGATGACAGCGGAATGTACCAATTATTGCCGAGGATAGAAATGCGCCACGCGAAAAATAGTTGGCCTACACATCCAACTGCAGTACGAATTATTATTAACTTGGTGAGTGTTGCAGCAATTGAATTCTCACTCGTGGAACCAATGATGGGAACGCTGAACCACGCCCAGCCGACGAGCTCGAGCGCTTGCAGGTTGCCCCACCCTTCTCCGAATATACGCGCGGCATCTCTCGTGTCTCCAAGCGTCTGCAGGATTTCTGCGATGACGATGAAACCGACGATGAGTTTAAATGACAGTTTGTCCCTTGGGAAAGCGAGAAAGTAAAGATCTGGAAGAAGTGTTAATTTTTTTGCGAAATAGGTAGTTGCATTATAGCTTACAGACTTGAACGAAAAGGGTTCCGAGGAGGCCCCAGTTCACGAGAGTGCCGACAAGCTAAATGCAATTCATCTCAGCGAGAGAAAATTGGTGAACGGGAAATTCTGTGACAGACCATTGGGATCGTACTGAGAAATGTGAGTCAACCGTGCACGAACAAGTCGAAAATACACTCACAACTGTCCCATTGAAGGCATCGCAGGCATCTGGGAAGACGGAGATCCATGTTATCGGATGTGGACAGTCCCCAACCCCATCTCTTATATTCATTTCAAGTGTTCTAAAAATTCCCACAGTTCGAACCTCTGATCATCTTACTTAGCGTTTAGCACCTTGTAATTTCTCCCATGGAAGTGATATATATTCACAAATAGTTTCGGGCTCGCCCTGCCTATAAATAATGTTAACGTCTGGGACGCAGAGAGCGATTGAATTCACGAACAGAATAAATTGGTTGGTATGAGACATGTTTGGGACCTACAGAAAGAGAAAGCCTGAGATTTTTTTGAGCAACGACTGTTGTGCCACACAGGGTGACTACATCATACGCCACCAGGGATTGATGTTACTTATGCGATCCCGCAGGCTAAGTTGGGAAAAGATAGATTAGTGACGTTTCGCCACAGGTGGTGATAATACATTTGCTCCGCGTCGCCAGACCCCCAAGCTTGGGTGTGTTTCGGAGACTCGTCCACTTTGGGCAGCCTGGTGGCTCTGGCGAGTGGCTGGTAATGAGAATTCTGTCAAGATGGGCTCGTTCCGAATGGTTCTGGTACTGTAAAGACACTATGAGTAGATAGTGGCGCTGACAACCGTTGCGGAGGTATGGCGAAACAACAATTCCAGAAACAACGCATTTAGTCTAAACTTTCACATGGTTGCGTGGGCGGGAGGGAGGTGGAAACAATTGCATGTCTATCAAAATTTGAATGTACTTCATGGTGAATGAAGAAGCTAAGTGCTAGGTCACAAACGAGTAAATGGAAGGTTTGAACATAAAGTCATTCGTAATTTGAATATAGGTCGCAGGCGCATAGGAATAGACGAAATTTCTCATGTCAATCATCGCCCTCTGCTGTTGGAATAACAACCGAAACACCCGCACACCACCCAACAGCTGTACGAGCGCCAAGGCGAAGTCTCACCTCTGCAACAGCATACAGCTGTATCTACAGCTCTCGCTCCCCTCGACTCATCCATCTTGTGCCCGCTGTCTCATTTCCCACATATCCCGTTCTGTGTTGAATAGCTGTTGAATAGCTGTTGAGTTCTTTTGTATAAGTAGCAGATTAATTCTATCGAGACCTCTGCGCGTTTGCAGAGGGTCACCGAGCTCCGCTTCGTCCCTAGGCTCAAAAACCAACATCTGCTGGTGCTCGGTCAAAAGTTGCAGTCGTCCAGCCGTAGCATCGCTTGAGCCGAGCCCAATCCTGAACAATTGTCAGACGAGTACTTAACAAATGTCCGATACACACTCACCATCTGAGCATGATGGGTGTCAAGATTGAGTCGGGATGAGGCTGCGGTTAAGTATAAGTATCAATGGCTAAATTGGAGGAAGAATATTGAAAAGCACTCACACGATGGAAAGTAATTGGGCGAGCGGATTTGGCTGGTGGATCAAACCGTACAGACGAGCCAGCGGTTTGTGCAATACCAAAGCCAATTCGTTTCATTGCCTGGATTTTTCATGAATAAATAAATAAAGGATGAGGATGCGAACTAACCCGCTCGAATTCCGCCCATCGCACTTGACCCATCCTGGGCCCTTGGTCGTCGTTGGCCTCGGGTAAATCAGGAGCTTGAAGAATGCGATGAAAGACCTGAGGGTCTGGTATTAATGCTTACACGAACGTTCAAAGGACATTCTCACCTTCAATAATTTTTTGCCAATTTTGAAGTCTTTCGGGAGGACGTCAGGAAGGATCTCCTCCTCCTCCTCCTCTTCAGCAACAAGATCATTGTCACCCGGGACTTCATGCGATGCGAGCCCCGCGTTTTAACCTTCTCTTTCGCCCGGAGATGCTGTGTGTCGGTTAAATATGCATGGCCAGATGCAGCGGCATGCACGGTGGGTTCTGGAGCAGCAGCAGGTATATTCTCCGAAGATGACTGAGACGCAGGGATGGGCTGTAACCGCAACTTCAAGCGCTCGGAAAAATGAGCTCCGACTAGCTTCACTATTGCCGTCATACAACTAGGGCGTTCTGGATCTGCAGGGTCGAACAGCCCGAACTTCTTTGCCACAGTCCCCTGTTCACTTCTTCTATCGAGTGCTTTAGAAAAGTCCCAAAGAGCTATATCGATTCTGCGCCACAAACTGTCGAAGACGAACACTAATTTCTCCCGCTCCGGGCCGGACGGCCAAGGAATGCATCGAATGAAGAAATCCGCCATCGACATCTTGTTGGTAGTTGCTAGCCAGGTGTATCCCAACGAGCGGTTAATGGTACGAGCGTATGCCCAGTCATTACTATTTCGTCCCAGCCACTCGATCTTGGATGGGTCGATAAAGGTGGTATTGGTTAAAAA
>JARJLF010003145.1:0-21951 GCA_029378395.1 Mycena leptocephala | reverse complement strand
GCCAGATCGGGCACCTTTTTTGTGCACTGATTTGTGGCTTTGCACCCACAAAATGGGCTTTTTGCAGCCATATGGGTACCGATTCAACTTGTGCTTGGTGATTCTGGGAAGCCCTGCATCTGGGCTCTTAGGCCAGGTATCAACCAGCCAGATCAGAACACATGTTTGTTGCACTGGGTTCGTAGCTTTGCACCTGCAAAATGTGTTTTTTGCAGCCATACAGGTACCGATTCAGCTTGTGCTTAGTCATTCTGGGAGCCCTGCATCAGGGCTTCTAGTCTACAGACAAACATTGCAGGTCAGGATATTTCTTTGCGTTGAATTGTAGCTTTGGACCACCAAAGGGCATTTTTTGCAGCTGTATGGGCACCATCCACCTTGTGCTTTGGTGATTCTGGAAGTCCTGCATTAGGGCTTCTAGTGTACAGATAAACCTGCGCATTGGAGCATATTTCTTTGTGTCAAATTGTAGCTGTACCACTAAAAAGAAACTTTTTGCAGCCATACAGTGCTTGATGGTCACATTTCACTTAGTTCTATTGTGACCCAGTGAGTTTCTGTGCACTTCAAACATATGCTTTTCACTCACCGTGGGACATCCCACACATTTTTAACTCAACGTGGGACATCCCACACATTTTTACTCACGTGGGATATCCCACACATTTTCACTCACCGTGGGACATCCCACACATTTTTTACTCAACGTGGGATATCCCACACATTTTTCACTCACCGTGGGACATCCCACACATTTTTAACTCAACGTGGGACATCCACACATTTTTTAACTCACCATGGGACATCCCCACATTTTTAACTCAACGTGGGACATCCCACACATTTTTAACTCACCATAGGACATCCCACACATTTTTAACTCACCATGGACATCCACACATTTTTTACTCAACGTGGGACATCCCACACATTTTTAACTCACCATGGGACATCCCACACATTTTTTACTCAACGAGGGACATCCACACATTTTTAACTCACCATGGGACATCCACACATTTTTTACTCAACGTGGGACATCCCACACATTTTTTAACTCAACGTGGGACATCCCACACATTTTTTACTCAACGTGGGACATCCCACACATTTTTTAACTCACCGTGGGACATCCCACACATTTTTTAACTCACCGTGGGACATCCCACACATTTTTAACTCAACGTGGGACATCCCACACATTTTTAACTCACCGTGGGACATCCCACACATTTTTTAACTCACCGTGGGACATCCCACACATTTTTCCTCTTTTACCCAACCACATTGTAAATGACCCCCTTCCTACATGTTGACCCCAGTGCCTCCGTAGGGCCTGTGGTAAGCTGTCTGTCGTCGTGAGATTTAAAAATAAAAAAAAATAAAAAAACCGATGGGAAACGATTATGTCCACAGCGGGAGTCGAACCCACGTCTTCTTGTGTAAACATAGAGCAGTCAACCATATTGAAAAGATGTGTTACCACTACACCATGTGGACGACAGGCATAGATATTCTGATCTGAACAAACAGTTGACAATTGAGTTACGTCTGTGAACCCTTACTTACCTTGGCATTAAATTTGCTGTCTTAGTCGATACACACGTCAAGTCGTTTGCTTGTCAAAGATAAGCCCCTGGCCTTAACATGACCAAACAACCGCTACGGCCCCAAAAAGGCAATTTTACAAAAAAAAACTCCTTTCTTCACATGTCGAAGTCATTACATAACTGCATATTCATAGGCATAAGTAAGGTGTACAAAGGAGGTATTCATAGGCATACTAATCATACTAATTAAAAACTCTTGAACCAGCAACACCGTATGTAAAAGCACGACCTACTCGGTATCGTAAAGCCGAAGCCTCTTAACTTCCGCACAGTAGATCCCGCGGTCCTCCTCCATGGCCAAAACTGGGGTGTGGTTGTTAGGTATCCGACCGTATATCGCGCGGTCCGTGTTCCACATAAATGTATGAACGTCTGCGATGCTGCGCTGCTGCACCTCTTCGAAGCCCTTGGCGTAGAAAGAGCGGCTCTTCTTGTCGCCGATGAGGAACCGCAGTTTGTGCCTGGGAGATGGGAGCTCCTCCATGTCGCGCTGGCATTTCGGCTCCCGCTCCATCGCTCCAGGCTCTGTGTCCGGCTGCTTCCTTTTAACGGGTTTGTCCTTCACTGCCGCCTCCTTCCCTCCCCTCTGCTTGGCTGGCGTCCTCGGCGGGTTCAGACGCTGCACGAGCGCGTGCTCCCACGTGAAGTCCACGCGGGGAAGCGGCTTGGACTCTTCACGACAGTGCGACGACTCCGGCCGACGGTGAGGCGGACGGTCCATCCTCGAATCATTGGCTTTGGGTGCTCGAGGGAAGTGTTGGCGGCCGGGGCGCGAGGAGGGCACAAGGCGGCTGTCTGTTTGTATTGTATTTGAGACCCTGCGCGGGCGGAACCAGCGAGTGGCCGGCCATCGCGACGCTGGGTGGCATTGACAGGGATCGGCTTCCACTGCGACACGTGTCCTGTACGGTGGGACGACTCCGCGCGAGCCAGTGGTGAGGCAGCGTCAAAATGACAGTACTTGTCGTGCTTTTGGGGCCACCGCAGCGACTGGGGGCGAGGGGATCGGCCGCGAGGGGATCGGTGGCGAGGATACTCGTCGTCTCGACGGTAGTACTCGTCGTTGTGTCGGCGCGAAGGGCGATGCTGGTCGATATCAAACATTTGCAGGGGAGGGGTCGGAGACCTGTGCGCATCTTCACGGTAGTACTCCTCGCGGTAGCCGCCTGACCGCTCGCGACGCCGCGGTGGATGGGGGTCATCGTACCTGTCGTCCGGAGAAGCACCCCGAGGGCGACTACCCTTGTCTTTCCGCCCTTTACGCAGCTTCTTCTCCTCCTTGTCCGCCCTTTTGCGCTCACTCACCAACTCCTTGTCGTACGCCTTGCTCTGTTTGACGTATGCCAATGCCGTGCCATCCACATTAGTGATGAGCGGCACCTCGCCTTGTTCTTCAAGCGGCAACGACATCTCATCTATAAAATCTTAGCATCGCGTTCCGGTGTCGAGCTGAAAACCTACCATCGTCCCAAGCCACAATCTCCATCACGGTAGTATCATCGTCGTCGTCGGCGTCGTCGTCATTGCGTTGTCGGTTAGCCTTCACGAGCGCCGGCATAAACTCCTTGAACGTTTCGACCCTGATTTTCTTCACGTCGAATTTTTTACCGATAATAGAGAGCTTGCGCAAAAGCCGCACGAGCCATATGCGGCTTTTTTGCATTGCGCAAAGCCGCAGGGCAAATTTTAAATATGAGAAGTGTCAATCAACTATTTCAATGTAACCTTACCTGAGGTGAAGGAGAGGTGCTGTGGGGAGAGGGAAGATCGTCGGCATTGCCTCTGCTGCGCAGCAGTCGTCAGAATGTGGGGAAAGGAAGTGGAGCTTGAGGGATACCTTCATGATGCGTTAAAAATGCGGCCTCCCACAGTTGCACATCCAACAAATAACACTCTCAGGAGTAGAATATGGGATTCAAGGGGCATTGGATGGTATTGAGCAAGACAAGAATTAAGAACAGCGAAGAAAAACCTACGGCTTTGCGCAATGCACAAAAGCCGCGTGCGGCTCGTGCGGCTTTTGCGCAAGCTCTCTAATGTGGCCTTGATCCTCCAACGCGGCGGGGTAGTTCCGGATGCGGCACTTGTTTTCGAAGGCGACGTCGAGGAACTTGGCGTTCCACTTCATCTGAAACTTGGTCGGGTCCAACTCGTGCTCCCCCAGAGTACCGGCGTTGCGACAATGATTCCCTGTCGAATCGTTAGCGCAGTCGGCAGCCCGAGCAACAGTGACTTACACAACTGAATCCCTAGGATCTTCGACCATTGGGACCGAAAGTCATCGCGCGCCGACTTGCTGCTGTCTTCCAAACCTGCGGCGGGCCGCAGCGCCTGGGCGGCCATCCCGCGCTTCCTCAGCTCGATGTTCCTACCGCGATGTTAGTGTTTTCACGTTTGTTAAATAAATAAAAGCAGTCGCACCCGAAGATGTGCTCTTGATCCTTGCATTGGTCAGTAAGGGCATACGAATGGGCGGCTCGCATTTCTTTAAACTCGTCGCCAGCCCCGAATACATAACTTGCGTCCCCGCGAGGGTCGACGACGAAGCCCCACACATGAACGCCGTAGGTCTTTTGTATCATATGCGCCTGCGAATCAAGGTTAGTCTCCTCACTTCAAATACTTGGACGACGAGGATGTACCGTTTGTATTACCGGCCTCATCTCCTGCTGAAGCTGCTTCTTCAGACCGTTCTTCTCTCGGTAATTGACAACGGCCTGCGCGACTAATTTGTCGTGCCACTCTTTGAGCCATGGTAGCCGTGTGTAGACGGCCTCGGTGTTGTGAATCATGTCCGCGGTGAATTCGTCGTCGATTCCGCAAGCCGTTATTAACGCCTGCCGACAAGTAGCATTGAGGTTGGAGCCCGCTACAAGATAGCGTCAGCATTCGAAGGGGCGAGGAGGGGATGCAAGACTTACCGTCTTGGGTTTTGTCGTGTGTCTCTGCCCAATATTGCTGCCACACGTTCCATGCAGACAGCGCCCGGGGTGTCTTGATGGCAGACGTTCCCAGCAGTTGATGCAACGTCGAAGGCGCTTTGTTACAGTCTTTGGCGATCGTGTCCATCTCCTTGATAAATTTGTTGTATGCGTCGTGCACGCGCTGGCGGATCCTGGTCGGTACGGGCCCAGAGGCGTGGTCGCCGTCGGCCCGTTGTTGTTGTTGTTGTGTTGTTGTCCTGCATGTAGCTGTTCGTCACCGGAGCCTTCACCTTCGCCTTCCCCTTCTTCCCCTTCGCCTTCCCCCGCTTTGGACTAGCCGCGCGGGCCCCGGACGCCTGATCAGCGCCCTCCTTCGCCTTCCCCTTGGTCTTCGTCGACTTCGCCTTTGCAGCACCAGGCCGTTGCTACTGCTTTGCGTTTCCCTCGCCGCCTTCGACTTGGACTTCTTCTTCCGGGAGACTTCCTCCGAGTCCTCGAACCCATTCGCCTCGATCTCCGCCTCGAACTCCTCCATATCCTCTTGGTCGTCCTCCACCTCGAGTGAAGGAGACATCCGACCCCCCCTCTCGAGCACCTTCAATCTCTTCCTTTCTCGCTCCTCCTCCGCCTTTCCATAGTCGTCCTCGCTGTCGTCAGACTCCGACTCCACGACAAGCGGCGGTGACGACCGTGGCAAGGGGGAACGCCGAGAAGGGGTGCGGCCGCGGGTGGGTGTAAACTCAGCGTCCACATTGGCGCCGCTGTGCTGGGACGACGCTCCGACGGTGAGGGCGAATGTGACTCGGGGGAGTGGCTGCGGGGCTGGTAACGTGTTGGTCCCGCGGATGGGGAGCCGAGCGGGAACCTGCTCTTTCTGGGACGTCCACGCGGCGAAGTGAGGGAGTGATGAGGAGAGCCCGGGTGCCCCTGCGAATCCGCAAGCAGCGCGCGGGCACGGGCGAGTCGACCGAGTGGGGCCGCTGGTCTTCCGGTTCCGCAGAGTCTGCTGAGCGTGAACGGGAACCGGGCTCTGCAGAGTGGCGACGACGAATACCGGGGGAGGAGGGGCAATAACCCCCAAAGCGCTGCTCGTGCTCCTCCTCGTCCACCTCTCCTCGTTGTCCTCAACGTATCGTATGGTGCTCTCATCCTCAAAGGCGTACTCCGGCGCCTCCAACTCCTGGTCGTACAGCGTATCAGGGGGCTGCTCGTGCACTTCTCCTGTCTCTTGCAAATTGGCGTATCGCCTGCGACGCCCAAAGAGACTAAACCGATCGTTGCGTGCCTCTGTGTCTTCATCTTGGTCTGCTTTGCGAGCGGTGCCAGCCTCAGTCTTGGGCAAAGGACGCGGCTTTGGACGTTCTATGACGACTTCCACCGTCCTCTGGAAAGGACGCGGCTTGCGACCTTCTATGATGCAGGGGCATCGGGGATGGGGGCAGTAGTCGTCTGCAAGGGTGAGAAAAGCCCGTCATTAGCTTCCTCGACGAAATGACCTTGTCAAAAAATCATACCGAATTGATATCTGGTGCGTTATTCGGCAGCGCGCCCTGGGCGGAGCATTTGCGGCGCGGTTTCTCTGTGGCAAAAACAAAGTCGTTAGTATTCATGTCAAATGTCAAACCCGCCAAAAAAAAATAACTTACAGCATCCTGCGCCGTCGTGAGGTCGGGGAGATCTCTTTCTGTCAGGGCCAGTCAGCTTGGGGGAAAAATCTACGCGTGGATGACCCACAAAGGTGCGGGGATTCGGCTTGGGTTTTGGCTGAAAATATGAGACTTCAGTTCGGCCGTCGAAAAATATAACCACCAAAATAAAATACCTGGCGCTTGGGTAAGGGTTTCGGTGGCTCTATGCCCTTAGCCTTAGATCTAGTGAAGGGCATTGTGTTGTTGTTTCTGAGAGGGAGGGAGCTTGTTGGCTCGACCGTGTCGGTGGTGGTGATTAAGAAGAATAATTGAGACGCCTAGTTTTTTTTTGCAAATCCACAAGTCCTCGGGTCCTTGTGCTTGTGTGGCAGCGTAGATTCCACACCATTGTTCCAACGGACGCATGCAGGCGCTTTGAACGTTGCTTTGAATAGTCATGGTGGTGGCCCGTCTCGATTAGGCAAATGGTGGTCGCGCTCGTCTTAATCTAGCCAGACAATGTAAGTGTCTCCAGGACGTATAAAGGCAAGAGTAACTCACATAAGGCATCTCCGTCCTTGGATCCCCTCCATTCCACGTCCTTCAAGATAATTTTTTCTTTCTTTCGAGCTTCAGCGCGCATCTGTCCGCGCGCGTCCTCTCCCGATCGTCTCCCCGCGCCTCCCGTTGTCGGCCACCTGTGCAATAGTCAGTGGCATGCCTTGGACCGCCTCGCCCTTCAAACCC
Source organism: Mycena leptocephala (assembly GCA_029378395.1). NCBI lineage: Eukaryota > Fungi > Basidiomycota > Agaricomycetes > Agaricales > Mycenaceae > Mycena > Mycena leptocephala. The sequence continues at coordinate 15,042 of JARJLF010003145.1, read as the reverse complement.
ACCAAAATTCCGGCCGTGCGCCGCACCATCAAAATCCCGCCGTCCCACCCAACCCCGCCGCAACGTCTGTAACGTCTGTCGTGTCCGTCCAAGCTGTCGTCGACCTGCGCAACAGTTAGCAACACGTCACCAAGCCATTTGGACTTTAATTTGGCCCAAACCCACTAACCATCAAAGATCCCGCCCTGCCCGCCCTCGCTCCCGCCCTGCCCCGCCGTCCTCACTTTTTTGTGTTTTCTTCTGATCCTTGGTGCTCCCGTGTTGTCCCGTCACCCCGCGCCTCCCTGTCAACGTGTTTTGTCTTTGGTCGGCCTGGCTGCCCGCTGCCCTACCTAAACTCCACTTGGATCAATTTATCGTCAAATAAATTACTTCAAGAATTTTTATTTACTTGCTGGCGACGGTTTCACTATTCTATGTACTCTATCCATCCTTTCCCTCCATCCCCTCCATCCCCGCTGTCCCCCCCCGCCCGCCAGTGGCCGCCAGCGTCAAGAGCCGCTGGCGACATGGTGGTCAAGAGCAAGAGGGAAAGCTGTGCAATTCCCACTTGCCGCTAACTTGCCGTGTCGAGTCTCGGAGAAACTGCCCGGGCCCCGCAAGTTTCTCCGAAACTCGCCTCGCATCAAGCTCGCATCAAGTCTCAACCGCCCCTCGCGCTCGCTGTCCCGCCTGACAGCGCCGCCCTCAAAATCACCAAAAATTTCAAATTTCACAGGATATCAATGTGCTGCAAGAGCACTTTAATATTATATATAATATGTCTATTCTATATGCCACGCACATTGGCGGCGGCGGCGGCGGCTGCCCGCCAGTTGCCCACCAGCGTCAAGCGCCAGCAGACATGGTGGTCGGGAGCAAGAGGCAAAGCTGTGCAACTCTGCCTTTGCCGTTGACTTGCCGTGGCGAGTCTCGGAGAAACTCCCAGCGGCCCGGGAGGTTTCTCCGAAACTCGCCAGCTCACACTGGGTGACTGTGTGACTGCTGTCACCTTTCACTCTTTCCTTCTAACCTCCATGTCGAAACGGTAAGTCGCGTCCATAGTAATCGTAGTCAGTATGTAGAGTACAAGCAATGAATTAAATGAGGTGAAAAGCGTCCCGAGGACGCGTTAAATGAGATAAAAAGCAAAGAAAAGCAGAAAAAACTGATTTTGCGTGCATATCTGCGGTCGGGACTTTGATCTACGACGCTGACCACGACGCCGCCCACAGAACCCGGTCCCAGTACATTGACGACAGCGCCGAGGTCGACCACGACGCCCTAAGTGAGTCCTGACGCACAGATAAGCCGTGGCCTCAGATTGACTTGATTTGTAGTGCGCGAAGACGCCAGCGACGACGACGACGACTCATACGAGGTGCAGCTGCGTCGACAGGACCGGGAGGATTTCGACATGGAAGCCATCGATGCTGGCCATGAAGACCGACTGCGCTCGGACGCGCGATACATGATCCCGACACCTTTGCTGCAATCCGGCGCCGAGACTCCTTCCCGTGGAGACACTTTTATACCAACATTCCTTCAAGACCACCGAGTCCAGTCCCTGCTTGGACTGCCCCGCCCAGTCTGGCTCTCGCGCCTCCACACCCCTCTACATCCCGCCGCAAGATCAAGATGATGCGTTGGTGGGGCACAGACCCGCTATTCCTCCCCGAGCGCGACCAGACGCCCCTCTTTTTGCCCGGCTCGGCGGCCCAACCCCATACGCCTTCGACTTCCGCGGCGAGACGCCGACTTTCTTCCCGACCTTAGTTGGTCCCGTACGTTTGGCAACTTATCTTATTTTGAATTCTACTAACAAAGATGACGGTATACTAGATTCCGAGAAGGCAAGAGACTCCTCTCTTCGAGGGCTTGCGACTGCCTCCTCCCCAGCGAGATTTCACACCGGTTTCTCCAGTGGTAAGTGCGATCTTGGGGATTGGTTACAATATTGACCCAGTTCTCGTACAGACTTCGCCCCCCCATCTCGACCAACCTCCCCCGAGCCTCCGCAAAGAAAAGACGCGTCGAGTCAGGCGACGCCGACGATTCGCCCCATAGGCGCCGCCTTCGCCGATTTCTCGATGTGTCGGCTGAGGACTCTGACGAGAATGAGGAGGAGGAGGAGGAGGAGGAAGATGAAGAAACGCTCTCAGACAAGGGTCAGTGCTGTTGCGCGAGGCCGTTCTCCACTGACTCCCTGTATTTTAGAATTTCTTGATGACGAGCCAGTACATGACCACCGCCAGGGCCGGCGCCCCGTATTCCCAGAGGAAGAGGAAACCGAGGATGATCTTCGTGCGTTGGCGGCTGCGTACGAGGATGCTGGACGCGAGTACCGCCGTGCTGCCCAAGAAGAACACTCAGTTGCTCCAATGCGCCCTGTCCCTGCGTCCCCTGCATCGCCCCGCCTGTTGTCGCGCAGGACACCATCGTGCCGGACACCTGGGTCATTCCCAAACACGGTCTCCACAAAGGACTGCTCTCATTGGTCCTCACGAAGCGGAAGTTCCTCGCCGCGCCGGTGTCGACATCCACGACTGTAGGCCTGGGCTTAATGGGGCACCAGGAATTCAACAAATGCATTGAAGTCTCCCTGGCCTCTGATATGCTGAGCAAAAATTTCACACCGGTGCAGCCCACTCCCGACCAACTCGCCGCGTTCCTTGCCGATGACCATCCCGCCCTTCAAAAGCTCCGTTTCCGAGGGCCTTCCCCAGCTCTCGCCGAAGGCGATCGTGTGGTTGTGGTACACGGTCCCCACCAAGGCGAGACCGGTTTCATCGTCGTCCTGCGCAAAGTACCAGTCAGCGGTCAGCGCGTGAAGTACGCCAAGATCCTCAAAGACTACAACGGCGTCGACATCCTCAAGAAAGGAGACGTCGGTTTGTACGTCCGAGTAGCGGATCTCGAACGACATGGACTCGACGTCCCCTGCGCCATCGTTGTGCAGGACCGAGTTCGCGTTGTGTCGGGCGTCCTTTATCGAGGAATAACTGGGCGTGTCATCGACAACAGCCAAGACTTCCTCACCGTTGCGGCTTCCAACAATTCTGAGATCGTCGGTGTGACAACCACCAGTGAGATCTCGGATCGACAGGTTTTCCAAATTTCCATCCGATATGTCAACCGAGACTTCCGGTGTGGCGATTTGGTGCGGGTGAGAACGGGCAAGCACCACGGTCGTGTCGGTCTCATCGTGGCGACCTTCACCGGTGGGTCAATCGAGGTCTTCGATGTGAGGACTTGTTTTCTGAGTTTCTTTTACCGTTACTAAAAATTTTTTAGGGCGATAAACCGAAGCCAGAACAAACTGAGTTCCCCGACCACGTTGTGAGTCTTATATTTTTCTGTTTGGTTTCTCACTGACGGCGAAACAGTTCAAAGTTCGCGCTGCCGATGTCGACTTCGCCACATATGACGAGCGCGAGTCGGGCCTCACGATCGAGCATGCGGGTATGAGCTCGTATACGCCGACCAGTCACGTTGCTGGACTGAAACCCCCGATACGCGACGAAGACGCCGAACAAAAGGCTGCGGCCAAAGTCGAAAGCGCCAAACGCAGCCTCCCCTACTTGTGTTGCCAGCTTGGTCGGCTTGAAGCCAAAGCCGAGCGCACGGAGAAGGAAAACATGGATTGCGCCGTCCTTGTAGCACAGATCATGAAGCTGAACCGACTGGTGAGGGGTATCGCCTCGGACATAGGGAGTGTCGACAAAGTTGTCGACACAAAAATCATGAAAACAGGTCGCCGTTACGAAGGCATGCCTGTCCTGGTAGCCGGGAAAGGCATCCACAAAGGCTTTCAGGGGACAGTCATCGGTGACCACGACAATGCGGCTCGCGTTCGCCGGCTGGCCAAAAAGCGCAGGAAAGGGGAGGACTCATGGCATGACGAGGACCAGGACGGGATTGTCGTCACCATCAGGAGCGAAACCGGCCATTCGACGGTGGAGGTCACTGTGGACAAATGCATCCACCGATAGTAAGTTTTTCGTTTGTTTCCTCAAATATTTGCTCAGAGCCATTCATAGCACTTGCTTGCCACTCACGAAGGCCCGTTTCTTGCCTCACGACGTACTTAGCGGCCACGTCGCCCCGCGCCAAGGGGGCTATCTTCAAGGGGCTTTTCCGGCGCCGAAAACTCCACCTCCAGCGCGTATGCCTTCTCCGCCCCCTTCAAACGAAGTGCTCTGGGCATCAATTCCTCAGCCGCCCTTGCCTGGTGTGTCCCAGTATCCTGTCTATTCCTGTTCAAATTAATTGATTTGATTCAAAGGCGAGGACGACGGGGGGTGGATGTGCATTCCCGGCCTGAGCGGCAAACGTTTCGACGTCCAGGTCGTCGGCATCACCGGTGTCAAGGAAAGGACGTCAGCCACACTACTGGCATTGGAGGGCAGGCATGGGCACATATTAGCGAATGCTCCAATCCAACGCGGCACCAAGAAGCTGGACGTCTGTGGTGTCGGCAAAACTGGGACGAAACACGCCGTTTATGCGCAATGCATAAAACCACGTAGGAAAGACGATGACGGGCGGTCGCTCACCGAGATCTCGCAGTGCGTGGTCGTGATTGGACCAGACATGGGTGAGGGGATGTCATTCAAAGGGTGCTACGGGTTGACACAACCCGAGGTGCCCCATTTCTATGACTCAGGCGTCGTCTGTGTCAAAGTCGAGCTTCGTGAGAACACCTTTGACACGGCCTTTTTCGCGGCGACCAGTCTTTGCATGGCGAAGAATGTTGCGCTCAACTATGGTGGCCAGGTCTTCCCCGCGACAACGTTCCCCGAATAAACATTTTACTATACACTACGCGCGTTTCGTCAAAAATGTTAATCTGTATTTTATCGTAAATAATTCACCAAACGCTTCTGACGCGTCGTACCAATGTAATTGTAATACAAGCATTATGAGCCGTAGCTGTAATATATAGACTAAATCCCCTGAACACAGCCAGGGGGTTGTGAGTGTAATGTCTGAACACAGCCAGGCCCTGGCTGGCTTCACACATACAGTTCCCCGCTTGCGGGGGGAAAAAATTGGTTTTTTTGGGCCTCCGGGTAGCCTTTATTTGCCCTTTATTTGCTCCCTATTAATTCCCTTCAAATCATACAAAAAACAGTATGATGGCTGGATTTCCTCCACCTCAGCTATGCGGCCGTTATCCTCGGCTATTCCTCCCCAAATCGGGGTGCTTCACCATCCGATCCCTTCCGAACTTTAGATCCTTCAGTTGATCCTTCCCGTATCTACCCTTCCGCCGTATCGGCGCTGATAATGGCGCATCATATGGTTTGTCATCACCTTCCCTTTACCTTCACCCTTTGCACCGCTCACCCTCGCATCGTTTCCGTCACCGCACCCGCCCTTCGAGAAGGAGCCGTAGCTGTAATATATAGACTAAGTGGCCTGGCTTTAGCCAGGTGGCTAAATTGTCTTTTCACCTGGTCGTAGCCAGGGCCTTGCATAGGCTAAAATACGCTCACTTGAGCTTGCAGGCTGGGCCATTTTGGCCGGCCTTTCCGGCGCTTTTTTTGCCCTTTTGGGGGGTTCCAGCACGTATATTTGGCAGTAGTGCCATCAAATACCATTCCTTTGTTATTTTCCCATCAAATAGATACTTTTTCCATCAATCCTCGTTCTTTGGCATCGATCCCCGTTCGTCCCATCAATATCTGTCTCCTTCGTTGCTGCTGTTTGGAATCCCTTGCCTTTGGCTGTGTTTGCCGTGACCTTCTCTTTCGGCACCTTCCGGGCTCTTACCACTCTGCCTCCTGGCATCTTCCGGCTCCTGCGTCCTTCACCATTTTGGCACAAATTCACGATACAACCTTCTGCGATTGCATTTTATGTCTCAACACACTCCGCCCTTTTCCTTTTCCGTTTACTTTTATTTTTATTTTTTATTTGCATTTTTACTTCCATTTTCCCCTCCCGACTCTTACCTTTCTCATCAATGATCATGCTGTATTCTTCGCTCGTGTATTTCTGTGCACTCCATACTACTAGGAGTCGAGAATTATCGTGTCGACACGTCAGTCACGTGACAGCTCTCCTTTCGATATCTACAAGTCCACATAAATTATTTTCCCGCCTTTTTATTATTATTAGCTTGGGGTTCGTGCGACTTGCACCCACAAGCATTCAACACTAAATCTATATAAATAATACTACATGATCCACGCCGATGATATTACATGCAGCAAATAAATACGACTAAGCACGACTACCACTTAAACGGGCGACGACACAACAAGGAGAAGAGCGGCGAGAAAGCAACGCAGTCATAAAGAATATAAGAAAGAAAGAAAAAACGGGGAGCAGGGCAGTTCACGACTACGAGGTGCCCACCTCTGCCGCAAGCAGACCGTTTACCATCCACTTCACATCTCGTACGGCGTCCGCCCAGGATTCTCGGTCTTCACGTTCTCCGCGCTCCTCCACGGCCATTCCCCAACAGTACAGCGTTGCCACAAAGCTCAACACCCCATTTGGGCCCGGGAAACACATGCCGGCCCAGGTTTCTGCTGTCGCTTCCGGATAGCTTCCACGCAGGAACCTCTCCGGTCTCCCGCTGTCCTTCAAGCGCCAGCTCGGCTGGATTTTCGCCCACCATCGCCACCACGCCGCGTCGAAGACGGATACAGCACCGATGCTGGAACCCACGCTGTTTCCTCCGCCTCCTGGCTTTCGCCCGGCCTTGACCCACTTCTCCAGCACACCCGGCCGATTTGCAGTCTTCACATTCCACGGTGCTTTCCCACCCGCCTTCTCCCATTCAAACGCGCGTTCTAGATCACGCCAGACTGCGAGGAGTGAGTTAAAGCTCCCGCCCAAGTCCCGCGCAGACACCTCTGGGTATACCTGCACGAACCATTCCCCCGCGTCTCGGGGGCATGGCGGCACACCATCGTCCCATGGGGGCTCTACCTCGCTCTCCGGCGCCGCGGGCGGGGTCTGCGCGCGTCCACTACCCTCTGGCGTTGTGGGTGGGGTCTCACCCGAGCTCGGCGTCATGGGGGGGGTCTGCCCGCCTCCGCTGTCCTCCGGCGTCATGGACGGAGATTCCCCAGCGCTCGTGGACCGCGAGTCCAAGGCCAATGGAGGCGCGCTCTCTGATGGCAGCACTGGTGTTGGCCCCGTTCCTTGTTTTGCGGGTGCCTTCCCGATCAGCGCCATCATTGCGGCGTGTGACAACGGCGGGGGTCCGTCTGTGATAGAGGGACAAGGAGGAGGTGGCAGCGACGCCGCAGAGGAAGGCGGTGGTCTCGAGGGAGGGGGTGGCGGCGGTGATGCTGCAGACGGAGGCGGGGGAAGGGGCGACGGTGCTGTAGAGACAGGTGGCGGCGGTGGCGGCAGCGCTGTAGAGGGAGGAGGGGACGGCGCTTGAACTCCAGCGACTGTTGAGCCCGGAGGAGGCGGCGCAGCTGTAACGGGAGGCTGTGGCCCGGACCCGACGCCGACATCCTCCATCCCAACATCTTCCTCACCATCCCGTACAATATCCTCCATCGCGTCGTCTAGTAAATATATGTCAATGCATGTCATCACGCTCCCAATGATCGCCATTTACCTTCTGTATCTACCCCACTCAGACGGCCAGAGCGCCGTACAGCCGCCGTCGTTGCATCTGACTTTGCTTTGCGCTGCGGTTTGGGTCTAGAGCTGCCGCCTTCCCCCTCTGCCCCTTTCTCCTGCGCCCGCTTCTTTTTCTTCTCCTTCTCCAGCTCCGCTGCGTACTCAGGGTGCTCGAGGAGATACTTCTTGTTGATATCCGCCAGCGCCGCCTTGTTCCTCGCGATGTTGAGGGCACGTCTCTGCTCAAAGGTGAGCTCCGGTTGCTGTGACTCCTCCTCTTCCTCGTCAGACCTGTCCTCAGGCGCAGGGGTCGCCTTCTTCGTCACACGCGCGCGCTTCTTCGTCTTCGGGTCCTCGCCCTCCGTCCCATTGCGCTTCCGCTTCCTCGCCGCCACCTCTTTCTCTTTCCCCTTCTTCAGCTTCTCCTTCTCCTTCGCCCTCTGCTTCTTCTCTTGCTTCTTCTCTTTCGCGCCCTTACTGGTGGACTTTCCCTTCGACTTTGCCTTCGCAGCCGCCACGTCCTCTTCCATGGCGCTATCAACGTCACTGTCCGACAAACCCGACTCCTCGCCATCGCTCCCGCTTTCGGACGAGCCATCCGAGACATCCCATTCCGGGTCTAGGTCTTCCTCGGGCATGGTGTATTTCGCCTGCGACAAGTCATCCACAGGCAACGCTGCCTCGGCACACTGGGCTGGGGCTGGATAAATTGGGTTATCGGTAAGAATTCCACTCGTCGCGAGGTTTTCGGGCTCAACTTACTGAAGGCCGTACGCAGATACTCCTTCATAAACTCCACAACGTCGCGATTGAATCGGGCCTTCGCCCAGTGCGGGAAATGGCATGGAGTGGGACCCAGATTGCGTCCGTGCGATACGCTGGGTTAATATGGCCAAGGTCAGCGGACCGCGCCCATTATGCAGAATGCAAGTACATACGTTACTGTCCTGATTTCCCCGCCAAATTGAGGAATCGGGCCACCGAAAATGGCGACAGCATGTAGTCCCGTGTATTCCGAGACACCTCGTAGTATAGCGGACATGAAAGACCCCAGGTTATCAATGCATCTGTCCGATTCGTATTAGTGGTAATTCATCCTCATCCAGAGCAGCGCTCACCTTTGACGATCCTCCGGGCCTTCGAGGGCGGAGACTTCATCGCCTTGGTATACACTTCCCACGCTTCTTTGGCATCATCCCTGGCGCGCTGGCATAAACCTTCCTGCTCGTCATCCCCGAGTTCATTGAACATCTCGTGCGCGATTTTGGCACGAAATAGGGCGTTGGGACTCCCTTTGCGCAGTGTCGTCCCATCGTCCTCCACGCATGACGATTGCCAGCAGGCGGTCACCACAGGACCGATATCCTTCTCGTAGCATTCGTGCATGTACTGCTGAAATGCCTGGCACGCTTTCGGTGGGGAGTTGATTCCGGCCAGTTTTGCGAGTAATATGCCCCAGGGGTCCCTATTTCGGTCCATCCTCTTGGGCTTCTGGAGGCGTCGCGCGCGGTATTTAAGCCAACGACTGATACGCTTTAAGAAAAAAGTTAAGTACAGATCAAGTTAAATAATAAGAGGGAAGGAGAGAGCTATTGCAGTCACGGGGTTGATCAAAATCACTACTCACAGCGTTCATTGTCTGGATCCGCAAGCGCTTCATCTGGAGTTCGTCGTCGTCTAGCTCCTCTGCCTGCGGTACTGCGAACTTGTCGTAGTCGGGCAGGGGCAGCTCGGGTTCTTCCTTGTCCGTAAGATGCCAAGGAATACGGGCGTGAAACTCGTTGCAGACTTCTTGGATGTAGTCGCGCTCTGCACGCCACCCGCGTTCCAATGCGTCCGTATACCCCGGAATGTGGGGTTTTAGTATCGATTCGCGCGCGCCATCCGCCCACATTTTCAAGTTTTGCCGGTCCTTTTTGGCTATCCGCTTCCAAGTGCGTTTTCTTTTACGAGGCGCGATCTGAGGCATAACAATCTATCTGTAGGTTCTGCGCGTCCGCAGGAGTCAATGTAAGTATCCAGCAGAACATCCGCATAGCGCAGAGCCTCACCGAGGGGGGTTTTGTAGTCTGGGTCCTAGACGAAAGGCAAGCAACAGGCAACAGCACAGCGAGTGTCCAAGACAAGCAAGGGAGGCGAAATCAACAACCAAATCACGATGTCTCTCTCCAAAATGCGTCAATGCGAATGCGCCAGTCCCAATCGGTAAGTTCCAGATCCAAGATCTCGCATAAAAGGCTTCGCGCAAGCGCGACCCGGCCCCCATCTTTCCTCCCTTTCCATCTCCAACTCCCTGAGCATTCACAGATGACCTCCCAATCCCGTTCTTCTCAGTCGCAGTCCCCCGTTGCTGCGGCGTCTGTCATGACAGCCTTTGCACCAACCTTCAGTAAGGCTGTTGTTCTTTTCACCCGGGCGCGCGTTCACCACTATTCTTCCAGTGCCCATATGTTTACTCGTCGTTCCGATTGGGATGGGGATGGGCGCAATGACGCTCCCTTTGGCTGGCATGTCCTTCGCATCCACCCCTGCTCCTGCCGCCGTTGCGCCCGAGACTGCTCCCGCTCCCGCCCGTGCTCCCGCTCCCGCCGTTGCCAAGCCCGGTGCAGGGCTTCCCGCGCGTCTCGTAGCTCTCCTGCGTGATGAGAAAGGCCCCTTCTTCGCGAACCAGGTGTTCAGCGCCACTCCAGCCCAGCCTTTGGAGGCCATCGAGGAAGATGTCCCCGCGCCTGAATGGTACGCCATAACGCAGGGACGTTTCGTCGGAGTCGTGAGCCAGTAGTGAGTTCCTTTCCTTGATTTTCTCATTCATGGATTCAATTCCCTTTTTTTTATTTTCAAGTGCCCTTTCCGACGTTGCAATTACCGGAGTCGGGGCCAGTGCCCGCAAGGCATACACCACCCAAGCCCTGGCCCTCGAAGCCTTCAATCAAGCCCTCGTTTGGGGCGGCGTTCAGGTCGTCTAGGGTGTGTACGCCACACACTTCTTCTTTTCATCAACTCACCAATGGTGCAGCCAGCCTTCTGGCTGTGAAAATGCGTCCGCCTCTCCGTGTTTTAATTAGTTTTACATGCTTCTGTCCTTGCAATTGATATGTCTTGCGTGTTTCCTTGAGTCACCGATCCCCAAAGGGAATTAAAACAACTAAAACAGCGAGAAAAAGAAGAAGAAAAAAAACTCCGCTGCTGGGAAATTTTACAAAAACTCCCGCGGCGCGTCGCGTTCTCGCATCAACTTAGGTCCTTGCAATTGATATGCCTTGCGTATTTCCTTGAGCTACCGATCCCCAAGGGAATTGAAACAATTAAAACAGCGACAAAAAGAAGAAGAAAAAAAACTCCGCCACCGGGAATTTTACAAAAGCTCCTGCGGCGCGTCGCGTTCTCGCATCACCATCAGAAGATGGCGCTGTAGCCAGGGTCATTTGCTCACATGTGGCTCCCCGCTTCACTGTGCCCATTTATCCCGGGCTTAATTTCTCCCCATCCGCGATCACGCTGCAACTAGCCGCAATAACGCTAATACCGCTCCGCTCTTTTGCGCTTTAATACCTCTTGACTTTCGCCTAATCGCTTTGCTCTGGCCTTTCAATTCAATATTTAAATTCTGGAAAAAAAAAAACTTTGTAGCCAGCGCAGTCCTGCATTGTAGCCAGGCAGGTGGGCTGACAGCGTTCCTAGTCAGATCCTAATCACTCGAAACCTAATCTCTTCTGATTTTTATCGTGATGTCGGATAACTGGCCTAACGTAACGAGCTCCCCCCGCTTTGCTTTTGCAAGCCTCCAGGGTTGTTCTCTTTGTCGGTCTTGCTTTTGTCGTTTGAGTGTGATCTTGCCGATTTGAGCTCACTGCACGCAGTCTGCCTACCACTGGCATACACTCAATCTAAACAATTGGCGCCACTTGTTGCCATCATTCCTGGCAATCTCAGGCTCGCTTCTTTCATCGCAATTCTCCGCTTTCCTTTGTTCACTACTTACTTGGTTTATTTGGTCTCGCTTGGAGCCTGGCCTTGGTGACTTCGCTGGCGTTTCCACACGTCTCTCTCAATTGTCTCGACTTGTCTACCCCTTCTCAGAACAAGACCAGCTTTTTTTCTCCCGCCCCACCCCGTCTTACTCCAAATGGTGTCTTTCAATCTCACCCCTGCAGAAGTCGCCTCTCTCGTTGCGTCCCACAATCATCCCGGCCCTCTGTCGGCTGACGAGCTGGAACGACTCGTCTCGCATCTTACTGATGCGCAGATGGATGAGTTCGTCGAGCTTCTGGGACTGGGCGAACTCGCGCGGCAGCTGCCTCCCGTCCTCCTCAAGGTCATGAAAGCCGTGCAGCGCCTTGTGCGCGAGAATCCTCCTGAATACGATGATGAAATCAACGCCATAATTCGCGACTTGGACTTGACCACTCTCGGTGCGTACAATACCGGTGCATTCGTCATAAGACTGTGTTTCTCATTCCCAGGCAGAATCCCCCACCCCGCCTCCGTCTTCGCCTGAACCCCCCGCGACCCCCACTAAACCGCAGACCTCCAAATCCACCCCCAGCACGCCCCAGACCGCGAGAAACCGTGGATACGACGTTCAGTCTCCCACTAAAGTCGGCCGCGTCGTCAGTTGGTTTGAAGCGGGCTCTCTCACCCAAGGTGTTCGCGGAGCCTCTGTGCGGGGCAAGGGCAGGCGCAACCGCTCTCACAAGGCTTCGGCGGGCGCTTATGCCGTGTTTTATGGCGACGAAGTGGGTGTCTTCGAGAAGTGGGCAGACGCAAATCGCAGCGCCTCGGGGCATAGCCCGGCCATCCTCGCCAGCTTTCCCAGTGTTCAAGCCGCGCAGGCTGCCCTCGAATACGCTCGCAGCAAAGGGTGGACCGCCGACAGCTCCCCGCCTGCCTCGGCTTCGGCCACAGCCCTCGCCCCGGCTGGCGCCTTCGAAGACAACCCTCTCAACCAGGGTACCACCGGTTTTTGGTACGCCATATGCCGCAGGGTAGTCCCCGGCGTCTACAGGTCGTACCTCGAATGCAGTCTGAATACGAGCGGCGTCCGCGGCAACTTGTGTGCTTCGTTTAACACCCGCGCTGAGGCCGAGGCAGCTTTCGCGCAAGCGCGGAGCGGGAATCTTCTTCGTAGTATAGCGTGCCAATCCGCTTTGTAGACATTTCATCAAGTATTTCATTATGAGCGATTGTTTTATGTAGTGTGTCTGTTCAATAAACCCTCCCGCCTCTACTTTATGCTGCCTTTCATATGGTACACTACCGCCAGCTATGGTGCTGCGACTAGTAAGAACGGAGTTCGTCACTTGTGTGTGACAATGTCACGCATGTAACAGTCGTCACCGTCGACGTCTACGACGTCCTACTCGACGTGGAATATTGCTTCCTTCAAGCCGACTCGCATGGGGCCTTGGTTGACCGTTCTCAACGCTTTTGTGAAGGAATTATATTGCTTGGTTTTTTCTACGCATTGTAATCGCCAAGCGATGACGAACTCCAAAACCTGCACAAGTATTCTTACTGCAAACCTCCAAATTGAACATACAGCCTACGTTGGACTGCAGACCTCCAGTATTTACCTCTGCGGGAGTTGTTGAAAATCTCGTTTCCACACTTGGGAGGTTTATTATTACCCTAGGACATCGTTTGCGCAAGCCGCATGGCAACCTACCCCGAGCATTTCAGTTCGCAATGTCCAGATGACGAACTCCGTCATGACGAACTCCACTACTAGTATGACGAACTCCGACTGCCTCATTCATGTCTGTTGTGGCGCAAAGACTGTTGCTGCTTTGCATTTTATGGAGGCGGTTCTGCGTCCAATATAATACAATGTCTCCCTCAAGTTTCATCTACACACGCGACCTTGAATGCTCCCCAGTTTGTCTCCAGTCAGTCGCGCCCCACCCGACGGCTAAATCAGCACCGCCACAGCCACGTCCTTTCCTTCCCTCTTCTTTATGACCCAGAAGAACCCGACCAAACCCACGCGCGATGAAATCCTCGACAGGCGCGTGCAGACGGCATGGGAATATCGTCAAAGGAACCGCGAGGCTGTGAACGAAAAGGCTAGAATTCGAATGCGCCAGTCAGTTGAGGTTGACGCCGCTTTGTTTATCACTGACGCACATCTCTCAGGCGGCGGGAACAGCTGAAGTCTGCACCCAGCGCGGTTCAGCTGGAACATTCGCTGAGAGCAGCGCAGTACAGAAGGAACTACGTGGAGTACGACTCACTTTTTTTCCTTGGCATGTACCATTCCATCTCATATACTTGCCAGACGCACCAAGCAAGCCGTTAAGAAACCACTCCCGAAACTTCCCCAGAAAAAATCTCCCAAGAAAGCTCCCACTCTCGCGCCGGTGATGACTCCCCCTCGGGTTAGCAAGTCCTCTGTGATCACGCCACCTTCTGCCTCCAAAGGTGTTGCGCCCCGAACTCCACACGTACCGAAACCGAGTGTTGACGCACCACTTCACGAGCCCGACTCCCCGGCACCGCGATCTCTCGCGGATATCGCCGCCAGCGAAGAGGAAGACGAGGGAGATGGAGAGGGCTCTGATGGCTGGGATGCGGACAGTGAGCGCGAGGACAGGGGTCCCCTTCTCAACCCAACGGGTCACCCAGATTATGTTCCGCAAGCGGGACAGCAACCTTATATGCGAAATGGACGTAGATACTGGTTCTAATATTTGAATTTGGGCGGCTTTCAATTTTATTCGGCTTGGCGCGGTTCTCTTTTTGGGACAGACTTTTTTGGGACAGACAAGGTTTTGGGTGAGTGGAGTGGACTAAGACATGATTCTGGTAGACGATAGAATGGGTATTTTGGTACGTATTTGGTACGTAGCAGACAGGAACTATACGAGAGAGGACGGTGTCAAGCACAAGAGGAAAAGAAAAGAAGACAAAAGCAGAGCGCGAAGATAGGAGCGTAGTATTGAAGTGGACAGTGTCCGTGTAAATTTTTGTGGGACGGAGCGGAGTTCAAGCGTCAGGGACGACGTTGGGTGTCCCAACGAACGGTAAAATCCATGCCTCCTCCCAGAGTTCGCCTTCGATGGGAAAGGAATTGAGGGTAGTGTCATGCGCTGCACGCCGGCGCTCCTCCCGTGCTTCGTGCTCCTCCCTGGTGGCGCCCACAGCAAATTCGACGTCAAACCGACGACCATTTGTGAACCATCGGGTTATCCCTCCACCCGCCCACTGCAAAACCGCATAACGATGCTCGCCTGGTCGCACTTTGACGAATGAATATCGGAGGAGACCGGCCGGAAAAAGAATCGTCGCGCCGGGGGGAAAGCAAACAACGAGTCCGAGATCCCAGAATATAATGTGGCCGCCGTGCATAGGCGCGTATTTGCCCAGCGCTGCGAGACAACTCCAGGTTCCGGCTTCGTAGGTGGTAGGTAATCCCGTGGCCGTAGTCTGACGATGAGGTCCACCAAACTCCAGGGTGATGGCCGAGAACACACTCGA
>JARJLF010003144.1:0-21960 GCA_029378395.1 Mycena leptocephala | reverse complement strand
CAATCAACATTTATTCACAATCAACCAATAATCAGCAATTCGATTGTGCATCCGAACAGGCTCCTAACATTGACCGGCACTTGGTATCAAGAGATTGATATCCCTCCGACACAGATAAAAAGCCGTGATGTTGATTCCTCTCTTGATCAATCCCCTGCATTACATGTCAGATTGTTGAATCGACAGCCTTGATGGGCACAGGAAGGAGGTATTTTGTGTTGGAGAACGCTCTTGACCATCTCTTGGGCATAGCATCACAGGGTTATATTCAAGGCATGACACAACTGTTACTGGATGTATCAATCACACTGTGGGACCTGGCAGCTTGCAAGCTTCCTAATTTGAACACAACTGGTCTTAGCCCATTTTCTACGAAACATTTGTGTTCTCCATCAAGTCAGCTGGATTTTCATGAATAAAGGTTATATCATTGGAGGGCGGGTCAAGAAACTGTCTTATTGAATTCAAACCACTGGCGTCAAATAACAACTACAACCTCATTACTCCTGCGTAGGTTTGTTGTTGAGGAAAGGTTTTTTTGTGACACCATTCGAGAAGAGATCCTGAATAAATAGCAAGTTGAGAAAGCGGCCGCATGACACTGGCACATATCAGAGTCCATCAACGCACAGGATTTAACATTAAAATGTGTGTACCTTAGACTCCATTTTGATTTTCATTGATACGGTCGTAAACCTTTGTCCAGTCCCGACATGTTTGTGTCCCCCGAACCTGGACCGCGTGTTCTCCGAACGGGTCAATGACACATTCCAACCGTCTATCGCCCCGACACAAAATCATCTGCCGAATATAATTCAAACAGTGGTGAGTCGCAGGCGATATACTGAGCTTGCCCATAGATCTGTCGACATATTCGCGACGGATTATGTCAAGGCATCTCAGTTGATGGTACAGCGAAATCATGAAGGACTCCTTCTGAGGTCCGAGCTGTACAATTCCGCCACCCATTGGTATAAGTGCCTCCCATTGGGCATCGGCTGCAGAGCCATTGAGCGGGTACTGGTCTGTATTGTGTACATCCATCAGGACTTGGTCCAGGACACCCAAGTCCCATGTGTAAGACACTCCATTTCCTGATATGAAATCAACCGTGAGTGGTGGATAATGGAACAAGACAAGAAAATCCTGTGTACTCACGGACAGAGGGACTCGGCGGCTGAGTTGCACTAGCCATTTGAACAGCCGCGGTCACAAGTAACGGCAAAATGCACCATACGACGAGCGAGGTGCTCCTAGTGGTTTGCATGCAGACTATCCGGCACGATGGCAGTGGTAAGAAGAAAGTTCTACAACTCATCTGATGTTGGGCCGAATGACAGATAGGTTTTTGATGTGTAACACCTTGACAATATACGGCCATGACCCTTCGCTCGCGAATTATCCTCCTCGCTTCTGTGCTGAGTTGGCTCAGTGCTCTTGTGAGCTTATGCCTCGTTGCAACTACCCATAAACCCAAATTGACTGCGAACACCCCCATCTACTGTAAGACGTGATTCCTTGAAGTAGTGTCTGCCTCTTAACTTGGAGAATTGAATAGCATATGTAGCAGACGATTACCCAGAACTATGGGAAATTCCTTCGCTTCATGAAGTTGCCATGTTGGCCGAAGAAACACGATCCTATCCTATTGAAGGTCGTGATGCACTCGAAATCTGGGCTACAAGCTCTTCCAAGGGTTTTGGATACGTTCGGGTCGGGCCTGAGAAAAGAGCTTTCGCTGTGGCCATGTTTCATCAACTTCACTGCGTGCGGCTCATGCGTGCAGCCCTCGCTGGGCGCTACGACGCATCCTCGCGTGGTCATATGCATCACTGCCTCAATTATATTCGCCAGTGAGAGTGACCTCTTTCGAAAAACATTTTTTCCGACATTTACTTCAGAATGATTCTTTGCTCTCCAAATCTGACGTTGGAACCCGCAAATATATTGACCCGGGATTTCGAAACAGATAGAGTCGGGGCAACACATATCTGCGCAGATTGGAGCGCACTTTATGCTGAAGCGGCTCACAACTGGTATGATTGGCTGGAATCCCGAAACTCATCGACATCAGAATAGTTCGAACAAGCTCGTTGAAATTCCGATAACAAAAGGATACCATAATGTAGTGATACGAGCAAAGCCTCAGCAATGATCGACCCTTACAATCAGATCTGAGCATGTCTGAATCTGGATCTTCAATAGGTGGTGATTGAGTGGATGGAAATGCCGCGCAACAGCAAGGTGGACAATTTTAAGCCGTGGGAAATGTCGGAATCTTTTGATTGGCGGCGGTGCAAGCCTGTGCGACCCATAAAGATGATGGCCCTATACAATCGGATTGCAAATAACTCAAGTTGGTTAACAATGAACAGCATAACCTCAACTACACAATGCAGTCCAATATCTGGTACAGAACGTGGTTGAACTCGGGTATTAAGCTATTACAACAGGCATTAAGGTGAGCTTGCAAACCAGAGGATGACACATATTTTACCTTAGAATCCTCCCGGACAACTCGTCTCCAAGTCTTGCCCCTCCCCAGCAGACACATCAATTTCTGGTTCGCATGCTGAAAACCAGTTTGTTCATGACTTTTCCATGAATGAACAGATAACCAGTTTTCAGCACCCCAAAGTTTCTTCTCGATTTGATTTTTTTTTCGTAACATCCGGAACGTCATAGCAAACAACAGTAATAGTGCGACAAAAGATAGATAGCAAGCCCCCGCGCGCTGCGAGAAGAAATATCGAAAAAGTGGTCGAAAATAGAATCACATTAGCCTTTAAACAATCCAATATTCGTGATCTCAGTGGTCATTCGGGTATTGAGTTATAAAGAAGGCTGTCAAAGTGGGTTGTCAATATTCCGGTTATCATCATAATTTTTACGCTCACCAAGTCGTGGGGCTTTTTTATCCTGTCTGAAATGAAGATGACATGAAGATGTTCCACAGCTAATTTCAAACGCAA
This sequence comes from Mycena leptocephala, assembly GCA_029378395.1. NCBI lineage: Eukaryota > Fungi > Basidiomycota > Agaricomycetes > Agaricales > Mycenaceae > Mycena > Mycena leptocephala. The sequence goes on along the minus strand of JARJLF010003144.1, from coordinate 18,988 downwards.
CCAGCGTGCGAGATGGGCAGAAGAAAGGTGGACTTTCGACCAGATTACGACCGGGATTCACAATCATGGTAGTCAAGATGCCGATCTTGGCGGGGCGCACATTCCAGGACAGGCTGAGAGGATCGATGTCATCCGGGCCATCAAGCGACCATACATTAATGGAAAACGGCTGGCTCGAAGACGAGATATTTTTGTTCGGCAAGTTTTGGATGTCGATAGGTGAGGGAACTTCAAGTGTTGCCACACAACGCTCCATTCTGAAATCGAGCGTTCTGAATTGGACAATGGTAGACACCTAGATCTCGAGTATTAGTAAGATGATTAATGCGGAAATTACTCTCACCTCATGGTCGACCATGAACTCTCTATCTTCTGTGTATATCATCCCGAAGGAGGTGGGTGAATGTGGTTGCTGCAGATAGACTGCTGAGGGATTGGAGGAATTTATTTGGGAAAGGAGGAGGGGGAAGTTGATAATTGGAGCAGCAGGATCCGTCTCGGTGAGGACCGCTTTCTCGAGGCCGATGTACGGGTTTGGGTAGCTTAGTTTACTCGGGGTTGGAGGAGATGGGTGCCCGTAATAATCCATAACTTGTATGGTCAATGAGACGACGGAGATTAAGCAAGCCAGCAGCGAAAGGCAAGCTGTGCGATCCACAGTTTCTCTTAATCGGTGGGAAACCGAGAATGAGCGGCGAGATTCATGGCGGATTTCTCTAGGGGAAAGAGTGCCCCAGCCGTCGGTTGGAGCGTCTGGGACCAGTAGCGGATCAGATTGAAGTGGAGTGTACGTGGCCATTCACTCGATCCAGGACCTGAGAAATGGTGCGGAGCAAGCCACTTTATTGAGGATCAGTTTATCGCAACAGATGAGAAAAAAGTTATGTACGTATCCGTCCGGGCTCAGTATGAACAGATAGCCCATTCCTCTAATTAGAGAGAACTAGATCCATCGTGGGCCGAAACACCTCCAGCATTGTCCACGTTCAGGTTGAATTATGATTACGATCTTTTTGATGGCTTGTAAGACGGGATGATATCAAGATACATATCTCGCCGGGCTGAGGGTGAATAAATAGCGCATCCCTGTAATTAGAGAGAACTGGATCCATCGTGCGCCGAAACACCTACAGCATTGTTCACGTTCGGGTTGCATTATCACTCCAATCTTTTTGATGGCTTGTAAGGACGGGATGATGCCAAGATAATATACGTATCCGGCCGGGTTCGGTGTGAATAAATAGCCCATTCCTCTAATTAGAGAGAACTGGATCCATCGTGCGCCGAAACACCAAGATGTACAGCATTGTTCACACGAGGGCGCAGCAATCGGTTGTCTCAGATTACGACTTAGATCGATATCCTGTCATGTATGAGAGATACAGGCGTGCATTCTAGAGTTTTCTAGAAGATCAGTCAATAATTTTTCAACCATGAATCCGGGAGTAGCCCCTTTGATGCGACTTCAAGCTTTGACTATCACCCTGAATTGGGGATGCCGGAGCAGAGTTCTATGTGTCCAATCGCCTCCCAATGGGGTTTGGCCAAGGTTTGACTCTAACCCCGCTATTGCAATAAATCAACTTGCGGGTTTTGACGATCCAGCTACCTCAAAAGCCGGCCCAGTGAGGTGATAGGACCTGGGAATACACAGCAGGTTATCGATGTTCTCTTCAGACTCCTTCTTTGCATAATGGGCCGAATTAGATAGTCTCTCGTAGACAGACACTACAACAATAGGGTCATTCACAGTAGCCCTTTTTTGCGCCCTTTTTTGCTCCCTCTTTTCCACCCTTTTTTCATGTTTGGCAGATAAATGTGACCGAGTGAACTATAAAATCCGGAAAAATTCACCCCAGTCCTTTTTGAACCTATGAGGTGCTATGTGACCTTTGAGGAACCATAGGAGCACCCAGACTGCATGAAATGGATAAAGAGAGCCAAAAAATGGTGTGAAAGAGGGCCAAAAAAGGGAGCCGAAAACCGGAACGTTCAGAAGTAGCCTTTTGTTGGCCCTTTTTCACTTCCTTTTTTTTTCTTGTTTCATCCAATATTGCATGTTGGACCTAGAGCTTTTGGATTTACACCCTTGTTGCATGTTGGAGTTGAAAAGGGGAAAAACCCTGGAGAAAAACAGCGAGAATACAAAAAAGGGAGAAAAAAGGGAGCGAAAAAGGGAGAAAAAAAGGCTACTGTGAACGACCTTAATTTGGTGCTCGTACCTCGTATGTTGTAAAGTCATGCCCATTCTCCCCAGCAGGCTTGTCAATGTCACTGCATACTGAAACCGGGTTTGTAGCTGACTCTTCTATCAATGAACAGATAACCATACCAGGAGCTGTTGTGGCGATAGTGGCACATGCGAGTAAGGCGACAAGGAGTGCCAATTTTGAATTCATTCTGGTTTTCTGGGCGGTGTAAAGTCATCTCAGGACTCCTAGCCTCCTCCGGAAGCTAGAGAATATATATATGCTAGCTTGGATTACGATGAGAAAAAAGCAGCGCCATATCAGTAAAGAAGTTCCCGAACAACTTTGAAGCAGTTTCAAACCATGAGCACCCAGCTAATAATACTTATAGCTCCTCCAATATTTTTGAATGGTACCATCCTATCCAGCACCACAATGCAAAGAATGCATATGCCGAATCAGGTGTTCCAGGTAGTTGCCGCCTGCTCGCCGATCCAGCCGAGCCGAAAATTAACCAGCCGAGCCGAGCCCGAGAAAAACCTAAAAGGTGCAGATCTTCAAAGGTACCTGAGTATCAACAATTTTACATTTGGCCAAATATTGCGGCCATTGCTCAGCGAGCCGTCAAACGGCTTTGGCTTACTTAGTAGAGTCGGCTGAGCCACCGCTCAACCCAATTTGGGTGAGATCTGCATTGGATCCGCGGGGAACTGTAAATTTATCTGAAGGAGAAGTGATTTGTGCGGTGCAGCGCCCGATTTTATAAAGAGGGTGAATGTCAAAAGGGGTAATGTCGGATCGAAGCAAAGGTCAGATGAGCAGCGGAGTTTAAAAAGGCTTCGGACAGACACCCGTAATTTTATAAAGAGGGTGAATTCATAGACCCAGCGCTGGAGATTTGTGAATTCCATCCTCAGTGGTTGTCGGACTCGGAAAGAGGGATGATTCGGGGTGACCTATAACAGCATTCCACACTGTACCTGTTCTCATAATTTCTTTTTGGCAGTACATCGTTCGGGAGTCTCATAGACAGAAATGGAAACAGGGGAATCCAGTGCAAATTATTTAGTGTCTCGCGCCAAGACCCACATGCAAAAACTGTTGCCACCGACACCTGTGAATCTCTCGCCACACTCATCTATCCCTCCCTTTAGGTCCTGTTCCACGGACACCTTATCCGTCTCTAACGGATCCCTCGGCTTTCATTTCAAGTTACATGTTTTTATTTGGTTTTAATCTCCACTCAAGGCGTCCCCCCCTCCCCGTGTCCTCAACCCGGCAGTGCCCGCTTCCCTGCCTGATCTGTGAACACATTCCAATAAAGTCAACTTGAACTTATTCAACGCACCAAGGTGCGCGCGCACAGTTGAATTTAGCTCAGCACAGATTTGGGCTACAATTTCTGACGCCCTTGATTTTTCATACGCATGCGCAGTTATAACGTTAGCGAACAGCTTTACACGAGGTTGGACACTGGACGGCATTCATGAGATCCAACAGCAGTTCAAATTCCTAATAGGTAAGTGGACCGCGTCCTACTTCTACTGTGGCTCCGAAGGTCCGTATGTCAAGCCTGAAGTTTGCAAGAGCTTCTAACTTTCTGCAAAAGGCTTGTTCAAAATTTAAATTCGTCAACCCACAATTATTTACAGCTGGGATTGAATCCGTAGGGATAATCATTGTCCAAACGACTCTTCACCAGATCCAGTTCGAGGACGTCGTCTCGCATAATCTACCAAAACGCGGAGATATTCTGAAATTGCAGGGGGTTGAAGGTTCGAACTTCGATGCCGATCGGATGAAGCACGACAACACTAGTAGCATAGGCGTTCACGAACGCCTGTTTATGGTGAAAGTACTTGACGTTGAACACACTTCGATTTTGCTAGTATATAATTCAAAAAAAAAAAGCGCTCAGAGCCACCGGGGGGTGGATCTTTTGCCTCAAGACGCTTGATGAGCGTGCGATCGCTAGTAAAATCACTCGGACCGAACCCAGAAGTGCCAATAAGTTAGATGCCGATCGGTTATTGATATGTACCAAATTCGGCAGGTCATACAATGGGAGGATGTAACGAGTTCACGTTCTTTTCAGATCTTGTCTCACAGGCACGATTTCGGCAACTTAAAAATTATCATGGTCAGGTTATATGTATTACAAACTATTGAACAGAAACGGTCTGGATCCGTAGGGAGCTACATCATACGAACGGCGGGCATGTGGTTCCTTATTTGCTGAACTTGTCCAGCACCCGCATTTTAGCCTACAGGTCAACTTTAAAAGAATGTACACCGGAAAAAAAGAGATATGGCTTACCTCCCGAATAATGGCTTCATCTATCTCGTTATCGAGATCGGTATCCTTTGCGTTCGACTTCTACATACGTAATAAAGATCAGCTACCACGGCAGCAGTAGGTTGAATCCCTCACCGACGGTCCCGCGACCGGGACTTTTGCGTCAGCCTCCTCCTGAAGAGATGTTATTACCTAGTGTGTACATGAGAGTCCCGATGCGAAAACTCACCTTCTTTTTCTTCTTGGGAGGTTCGACGAAATTAAAAGTGAAAGCGACCAAGGGCGTATGCTCGAGATCCACAAGATCGAGGTTATCGTCTTCGTTGGCCAGATAATTGACTTTGATCCATTGGCCTGCTATGAATATACACACGCTGTTCAGCTTCGCTGCCGGAAAGTTGAACAAGAAAATGCCACTTACGCTCTGCTGCGAACCAACCATCGGCGGGCTTGAGGACCTTGGACTGAGAGACGGGGTCGACCGCGTTGAGGTGAGAGATTGCCACACGAATCAACGCGTCTTCCGGGTCAGGAATATACACGCCGACTACCCCTGTCGCTGGGGTGCCTTCGTTTTTAAACCGGACGCGAAACTGCTGGATTTAAATTTCAACACGACTGAAAGTGTGCACTGCAGGGAGTTCTACGCACCGTTTCGCCGCCAACTGCGATGGTGGTTGTTATATTGGTAGTCCCGTCGTTGACGGCGACAATTACGGCGCCATGGGGGAGTGCGCGGGAATTAACCCCGGTGAGCCAAGTAGCAAGGAGGTTATTGTGCCTGAGAGCAAACGCGGGAGGGTTGGTCATATTCGAGTGGGAGAGAAATTGAACGTGTAAACCAAGGGGCACTGGCTGTGAATTTATAGGATTTGACCTTCTCAATGGCGGCGGATTCTGTCAAGATCGGGCGGGGCCGAATTCCGTCGAGTCTCCGCACTCCGTCGAGTTTTCCGGATTTCCAGGACATTCAGTGGGAGTTGGAAAGTCCGGGAAGCTTGCTAATGCCGCGCCAATTCCATTGAGGTTGAGGTTGGGATTGCGACTGGGGCTGGGCTGGGATTGCGATTGGGGTATCTGAGGCAATTGCGGTATTTGCGGCAAGAAGTGCGCTGCGGTATCGGCGTCGGGGGCGGTCGCGCACGCGGGGGAACATGTCCGAGTCATGTCCGCGTCCTCGCCCTCCGCCTTCCGAGTCCGAGTCCGAGTCGTGCGGCAGCTGCTGCACTTCGACGTGCACGCAATCCACCTCTTCCTCGTTGTGCTCGTCTCCGGGTGATGTGGCGTCAACGGGGACGTCCAGCGCTGGCTCGGGCGCTGGTGTGGACGGGCGTAAGGCGTGGGACCAGCGCCTCGACGCACGGCGACTGTTGCTGTTGCTGTCAGTACCTACCACCCGCACTCGTGCTGGTGGTGGTACTCGAGCCATGGCCGCGGCGCCGCTTCGCCACGAGCCCGCGGATGGAATTGCGGAGGCGGGGCGGACCAGGAAATGGCGGACCGACTTTGTGACGGCGGCATGATCGACGGTATGATCGGGCGGCATTTTTCACCATAGCGGCAAAACATCACTGATCCGCAAAATAGGGACTGTTCTAAACAAACATCAACATTGCAGCGAAATATTCCTTCACCAGCCCATTGGTGTTTTATTGAATATAACATTTTGCGGTTATATTTGACCTGTTTTGAGTCACACCTACCAGGAACATATCAAAAAGGCTGCTACAACGCGTAAAACATGGCAAACACCATGGTTTACGATCTCAAACTTCCCTCGGACACTAAAGCCATGGAGTCAATGTGCAGGAGATGATATTCAGATTATGCAGCTAACATTTTTTTGCTCTCTTCCCCTCCAATTGGCTCAAAGACTACGTCGAGGGCAAACGGTGTTACAGTGGAACCCCCAGGCCGAATTTTTGAGAACGGGGCCAGTGTCAATGGGACTTGGAAATTCACAGTCAGCCGTATGCATAGAATCACGCCAAATTTCTCCCGAAATTTCTCAGAACGATGGTTGAAGGTGGTAAAAGTAGCATGTACATTTCAAACTTCGACAGGATGTGCCGGAGCGATGCCGGGATTTTTTCTAAGGAAAATTATTTTATTTTAGGTGTGGGAGTTCCTTGAGCATCTCAGCGCCACCGCACTGAAGGGCGAAAGCTTCGTCTGTGCCGTGAAGGGGGACGCCTGAAAGGAAGGACTCGACATTTTGGAAGCGCACAACGACGAACCCAAGACGAACCATGGTTAGTAGAGTGTTCTGCAATTTGCCTTTGGATAGGGGAAGAGCACGGGCCGTGTTCAAAGTTTAAAGTCCGCTTCAAGTTGATCATCACCATTTGATCGCGATAGTTTCCTAATCCAGTTCTTCCTTCAACAGCAATGTTCCAGAATGGTTCATGTTCCCCCTGAGCTGGTCGAGCTCATTGTATACCACGCATGGGGCTGTCTTTCAACCAGCAGTCATCGACATGCACACTCGATGGCCAACTGGATGCTCGTCAGTCGTGACTGGCTGAAAATCGTTCTCTCTATCGTCTTCCGCGACCTGTGGATCACCTCCTACGCCCACATCAAATACATTGTCCGCATGTCCAGACCCTCTAATACCTCCTTCATCTGTGAACTCGCTGGAATCGCAAACATGCGTCGGCACCTCATCCAAACCTGCCGTTCCCTCACTATCTCTGTGTACCACAGCTACGAGGGGGAGTACGCCGCCCAGTGCACCGATCTCCTCGAGTACGCCACCACCGACTCTCTCCGTAACCGCCTCCTCCCTGGTGTTTTCCGCTACGAAAACCCCGTGTATGCGATCCCGTGCGATGGCATTGCCACCTTCATCGGCGACTTCACACCGAGTATCACCGTTCTTCACTTCGTGCTCATTGACTGCGTCGCGACCTATCGCAACTGGAACACGTCCCCGGGACTAGGCCGGTTTATGAGGACTATGCACTTCCCGCTCCCCCTCGTCGAGCTGCACGTCACCTTCGCCTACACTTCTCCGCCGCCCACCCTCTTACTGGACGCACGACGAGGCACCTTCCATCCTCCGCCGTGGCCCTGTGAGGAGATGCCGGAGCATTGCCGATTTGCCTGGGTACGGAGACTCGTTGTGCGGGACGCGAATGCGGATTTCGTCGCATTCTTAACGACGGCGTGTCCGCGGCTGGAGAGGGTCGAGTCGACGGCGGAATTCTGTGTGAGAGATGTGCCACAGGATGTATCTGAAGATGTAAAGGCCAAGCTCGTGTTCGTGCGACTACCGCGCACCGCAACGTGGCCGGGCCTGACTGGCAGTGACACTGGACCGATTCCCAAGCATTTGCCGCGAACACCCAGTGATTGGTACGACACAGGCCTGACGGTGTCTGCCATGCGACCGGATCCTCCCTCCACGAAGCCGTCCATCCCCGCCCGAAACAAGAAACATTCCATCTGGCGCCTTGTCAAGCGCGTTTTCAGGGAACGCAAGTGACTAACTTTCTTTTCCTTCCGTCCCTACCCTCATCATATATGATATACCGATCTTTCGACCCATTTTAAATGACCTGACCCTTCCACATATCTACTCTTCATTCACACTACGGCCCTATTTCTTTTACTAATCTACGACGTACTGACTGAACTGTAATACTGACTAATGACGTTGGCTGTCTTTCCCGTGGCATCCAAGGTCAATCAGAGCTCGTCACGGTGCCCAAATATGTCGCAGAGAATTCCGACCCGCTTAATAATTTTGCAGCCTGAGGATTCAACGACTTCGAACTCGGCTTTCGATTCAAGTTACACGTCTTTGATTTTAACTTTTCTTCCCACCCAGAGCATCCCCTTTCTTTCTCCTCCCTCTCCGTCACGCTGTCCTCAATAGGACGGTCAGGCGGAGTTCGATTCATGTTCGATTCATGTTTATTCACACTAGGGCTGCAATTTCCGCGCGCGCACAGTTGAATTTAGTTGGCACAGATTTGGGTTACGATGATGAACGTGAAGAGGCGATTTTTGTGTGAGCTATATTGATGCGCAGTTAAACTGTTCAATTTAAATAGTTACACACGAGGTTGGACATGTACGCTGGACAGCGCTGACAAGATCCAACAGAATTCTTGATAGGTACGTGGACCGCGTCCTACTTCTACTAAGGTCCCTAAGACAAACCTGAGCTAAGAGCTTCTAACTTTCTTAGGGAAAACTTGAAGGCTCGTTCGAAAATCTAAATTCGTCAACCCACAATTATTTACAGCTGCGCAAGCCATTCGGGATTGAATCCCCAGGGATTATTGTTATCCGAACGACTCTTCAACGTTGTCTGATTTTTCCCATCATACCCGGTCTCTCGCATCCAGCCCTCGAGGGTATATGTCTCTGGGTGGACGCTCCTGATCCATTCCAGATCCAGTTCGAAGATGTCGTCTCGCATGACCCGCCAAAATGCGGAGATGTTCTCGCGGATCGTACGGGACCCGTCGCCGCGCTTCTTCCCGAGGGACCACGGGTTGTTCACCCTGTCATCGGCGTTGGCCCACATCTCGTCCAGTGTGATGCGGCGGAACACTGCAGGTTTTCCCGTTACCTTCGTGAATGTCTATCGCAGGGCTCGGGGTTATTTTTTGGGGAAATTGTAAAGTGGTGTCCACACACCTGGACAAGCTGATCCCAGCTGACACGGTCAGAGGCTACGCTAAACTCGCGCCCGGACGCCTCCGCGCGGTGATCAAATGTCCAGCGGGCCCACCAGCCAATATCTTTCAGCGCGATGAGCGGGACCTTTCCATCCTCGACCGGCGCCGCAAATACCACTGTACCATCTTTGCGGACATTCAGCGGCGTGAAGGTCCCCTGTTTCCTGTCAGCATCGAAAACGTGAGGAAGAAGACGACGCACGTCATTGAGCGTATCCATGTACGGGCTTGTGGTGACCACGCTCCAAACGAGACCATCTTCCGCGAGGACGGACGGCTGCACGCTCAGCCATTCCGCAACGCGCCCCTTCGCATCGGCCTGGTCGGACTTGTAATCTGGATTAAACCCGGCTTTCTAGTTTCGGGCGCCGTAAACCTTCCTTCTGCCCTGTGATGAATCCAGTTCATCGACGCACCTTGAGGATATAGGGGAGGCTGCTCCAGACGTAGTGCCTTAGCGATGGCGTCCGTTTCGCGAGTTCGAATATGCGCATTCCGGCATACTAGAGTGCGCGCATAAACGAAAGAAAATCTAGTTAGGCACAAAAGGAACTAGGACGCACGATCTCCTGGTCTTCGCCAACCGAAGGGCCGTCGGTGTTGACCCAGACGCCGTACACGCCATCGAGCGCGCGCGCGACCCGCGCCGAAGTCGGTGAACGATCCTGTACCGGGCTTCTTCAAAGTCGTACTACCAAATAAAAGCAAGCGACCCACCTTGGACGCATTCCACTCCGCGCGCAGCAAGGGCGAGCGCCTGCGGGCTCCCCAAGTCCCGGGTCAACGCGCGCACGGTGTAAGGCGACGCCGCCCCGTCGCTTGCTAGGGCCAGCAGCGCGTCCACAACAGCCTGGCCCTGGCCGCCAGTCGCTCCTATGACCAAAATGAGTTTTACGGTAGGATTTCGAGTCATGGCTCAAATTCTGGATGCTATGAGATGCATGGGCGACATCTATAAGTACCGGGGGACGTTTCCCCATTTGCATTCTTGCGTGCTCTGGTATCCATCTCCGTATTATATTTGCACACTGGTACGAACGGCATGAATTTGTCAACTGCCTTCTTCAGTTCGAAGAGTGTCTCGGGTAGAAGCTCGGCGATCTCCCATAGAAGTTAGGATGCAGTTCGGGTTCGGGCGATTCATAATGGTTGTTATTTGCAAGCGGGCCCGAGGTTGAATTGAGCAGCTGGGTCCTAATCCTGACGGCATCCGAATCCGACGCCAGGGTGAAAACAGTTAGGAGTCAGCATTGGGACGAAATCAAGCACTTTTGACTTGAAGTCGCTGTTTCCATTCTTTGCTTTAGTTGCCACGCGAGGAAAGTGCCCACGGTTCATTTGAGGTTAAAGTTCACGATCCTTGTAGCACATAAAGCAAAAGAGCGAATCAGTTCCCGTATTAAAGTGTATCAGCCATATTGTCAGCCAATGTTGAAGAATATCCGCAGATGACATCTGGTCCGCACATTTCTTCGACCCGGTGGGTCTTTGAACAGCGGGAAATTCCGCGTATTTTGATAGAATCAGTGATGGAATTGCGGCCCGAAAGAAATGTTCAATCAAGTTTTCGCTAGCCCACCACAAGGGGCTACAATCCGGTTGCTCCGGGGTTAGTGAACCCAAGGAATTCGGCGTGCAGCCAATTGGACTATGGAAGTATTACTTCCACGTCTCTTGCTTTCACAAACGATGATAAAATGTTGAAATAGCCATGATTTCCCTTGTTCAATATTGAAAACGCCACTGGCATGTTTTGGCTTTCGTAAAATGAGGAAACGCGCCATAGTATTAAGCCACGAGACGGGAAGCTTAGAATGAACGTTTGGAATATCGTTGGCGTCTGACCCGTGGGAATAGATTCACATCGAGTCCGTTGATCCCTTGCCTGCTAATACGAATATAAACCGCCACCTGTTCAAACGATTCTAAACGTCTTCGTTGAATATCGTAATGATACAGAATTATTTTGTGCGTGATACAGTAATCATTTGAATTGCTAATCTGTTTAAACTGGGCTGGGAACGAGCTGTACCGTATAATAATGGGGATCACCAGCCCGCCTTCGCGTACGATGTGCACAAGGGTGCCGTACTAGATATTGGTGAGTTCCAACCGCTTGTCGTGCGCACCGCAGCAGTATTTGAAGAAGAAGTAGGTGACGATTTCGCCCTGACAGCTGCGAATAGGGAGATTTATAAGTGCCGTTTAACCGTGAAGAAGATATGGAGAGACTCACCGGCAACGATTCCAAAGCCCTGCCCCAGTCCCCACACGAGCCCACACAACATCGCGACGACTTCGTTTCCGAAGAGCTGAAACCTGTGAGCTGAACGAAACGCACAATCTATCCGAAATTCTCACAGGAGGGAATGACAGAGCAATCATAACATATCACCCATCCGCCGCGCGCACTAAAATGGAAGTTTAGTCAAGCGAGAAACCATGCCGTAGCCAGAAAGAAATCTTACCCGCGCAGCCAACGCGTTATATGTAGGTTTTAAGCCGTTGACGATTTGATCGTGGAAAGCCTCGATGACTACAATGACCGCAACAACGATAAGTAGGGCAGCAGCGAACTCTGTGGCGGCAACGTAGGCCAGCTGAAAGCAACCAGATAAATAAAACATCTCACTAAGCTTGGTACTCAAACTCTTTGGCTTTTTCGCTCCATTCAGCAGGTTGATTTCGCTCGATGTGGAACTGGGTGTGTGTGCGATCTGAGTAGTAGTGACCTTCGTCACTTCGTTACTTCGCTTAATCTTGCGAAGTTTCGTGACTTTGATGGAAAGCTATGAAACTTCGTCACTTTGGTCAGCTTTCAGGAAAGTTCGTGAGTTGCGCAATTCACGCAAATCAAAAGCATCAATTCGGCCATCACTTCCTCCTCCCCCGTTTTTTTTCATGTAGATACCTTGGCCTAACACTAACACTAACCTCTAACCTCTAACCTCTAACCCCTAACCTCTAACCTCTAACCACTAACCACTAACCCAAACCAGCGAACCCAAACCACTAACCACTAACCTATAACCACCTAATCCGAACCTAACCGGCCACTCGCGGCACGCTGTCGATGCCCATCACTCCGTGATGTGCCGAATAGTCGCCGCTGAGCAAGCCTAGGATGTGAACTCACGAACTTTCATAGAAATCTATCAGAATCACGAACTTTCGCGAATTCCCATCAAAGTTACGAGGTTTCGCGAACCTAAGCGAAGTAACGAAGTGACGAGAATGGCGCGGACTCGTGCGATCTCGTCCCACGGACTCGGGTTTGGCGCCAGGAGGGATCGTTGGACTCAGGTGTTTCGGCAGGATACTGGGTATAGCCGTTAGGCGCGTCGCTGGCTGAATGCTGGGTATAACCGTTAGGTGGGGGGTATGTCACATTCCTCCCAGCGGTTTATCGTAGGCGTATGTTTGGCGACAGCGTTAGCTTGAGACGTCAAGGAAAATGTGGGCGAGGATGATGTTTCTCAGTTACCAGCAAGTTACCAGCGAGATATGTATCAGCGCCAAACCAGCGGTACGTCGCAGCTGTCCGTCAGGCGGCTGATATTCTGCCAGTGCACTTCTGATGCGATATCTGATGGCTGATGGCATCAAATCGTGATCCGCTCTTGAACTTTTTTCCGCACTTTAACGCCGGAACGTTCGTCAGGGTTCAAAAGATTGCAGATTGCTTCTACTATAGGTCCCATTGGACAAAATCTACGAGGTAGATTAGCTCCGAGTCCTCGTATACTCGTGCGTCTTCCCATTCCGAAAACTTGTTTCGAAATATATCGGGAGCTCCAATTGTGTGCTAATTTCTGTAAATCGCACTGAAAACTGACCGAAAAGCACAGTTCATCGCACGGCTGTTACAGGACAAGTATTTTACGGGCCGTAGTCCCTCAAGGCTAACGACACTGCCACTGATTGAAAGAACAATGGGAAAGTGAACATCAGGGGCTGTGTAAATAAGGTTTCGTTCAGCGTTTGAACATATGGACACAAAACTAACCCCAGCAGGCGAACAATGGGACGGCAATGAGCCCACAAGATCATAGAAGATCATCAGTCAAAATCAGGACCCCAGATCTTGGGCGCACTAGTGAACCCGAATTTCTCACTTGAGGAGGGTTCAACTTGGATCGCTCTCGTCGCAGATAATATCGGATAGTCCGGGGTCCCAGTAGGTCCCAGTCGACCTGTTGAAGCTAGCCAGTTGTGTGCTGATGCTGACTTGTAGGTGCTTCCCGGATCAGATACCGACTTTTGTTTTTCCTTTCTTTTTACCGCCACCTCCGAGTCCTCGATGGACAACAGCTCGCAATGGCGCATGGCGGCCGCACAGCATGTATTCAGCATTGCGCCTGCTCAGGTCAAGGAGCACGAGAACCCCGGCCCACTGTCATTGCCCGCAGTTGGACCAGATGCTATTACGTTGGACAGGTTCTGGCGACGCATCGCCGAACTCACGAAGAGATACCACGACTCCAAAGATCGATGGATAGGCTGCCACGAAATACGGGAATGGAATAAAAGTAATCGCAAGGTGGGAATGCATTTATAGGACTCGATGTATGAATTCACAATTTGCTAGGCGTGCGATAACTGTGTCAATAGCAAGACAAGCCGCGTATGTATAATAGATGAAGATCAAACGAGCTGCCGCCCTTGCAGAACTATCAAAATAGGATGCGATAGGAAGCAGCGCTTTTTATTCGCCATGACGAAGGACAATTTTTTCCCTCACTATGACGTCTTTATGCGCGTATTCCAGAGCAAGGAACGTAGCTCCTCGCGGGGATATAACAGAATCCCTTCGGGCCGACCAAGACTTCAAAGCAAAACACTGCATAGCGGTATATCTTGCCGCAACATCTACATGCCATTATTAACATCCCACAGACAGCCAGAAGGATGGAGCAAACTCCCGTGCGTTGAACGGGAAATGCAGTGGACCCACTTCTGCTCAAGGTGAGAGTCTAACTAATTGGACGATGACGCGCAACTCACAACCTAACAGACGCTGGAGAACGGACAGCTATGTTGGCCGAGTTCATAGCACGCACTGTCGCGCCGCTGCTCCTCAAGATTCAGGACCGTCATCGGCAAGGAGTTGACGAGGACGAATTATCTTACATTCAAACTATGGTTGAGGACAGATTGCTAGAGTCTTGGGAGCAGATAAATACTATTGTGTATGGCGAGCGAACAGATGATCCATCGTAGTCCTTTATTTTTATTTCTGGATGAGCTTTCCGACTCATGAACATGGTAGTTACGTATCGTGGCGCGGTGTTCCGTGTCTTCCCAAAGCTGATTCGATGCCGATTACGAGTCCACTTGTCCTCTTTTAGGAAGTACATCAATCTCGGTCCGATTGGCGAGCGCACTTAAGCTTGAGGCGAGCGTCACCTGTCTGTCTCGGCATTGTTAACAGCTTACACATTGACTCCCACTCAAACTTCGGAGCCGGATATCTAGTATAAATACAGGGCTTTTGTCCTATCCCTGAAGCTTCCTAAAGTCGCCTGTATCCGACGAAAATATGGTATACTCAGTGGTCGTTGCTGGAGCCAGTCGAGGACTTGGGGTACGTGAACATACCATACACCCTTTCGTGGACTTACGCCGTTTGCTACTTCTAGCTTGAATATGCGAATCATCTGTCGAAGAACCCAGACAACATCGTCATTGGACTTTATCGCTCCCCTTCTACCGCTTCCAAGCTGTTGCACCTCGTAAAGGAACGGCCAAACGTCCATGCGATTCAGGCTGATGTCGGCAAAGTAACCGATCTTCAGGTGAGTTTACAGTTTTACTGTGTCACTCATACCGACGTGGTTGGATCACTCTGCCTCCGACAGTCAGCGGCGCAGCAGGCAAGCGAGATCCTAAACGGGAAACTAGACTTGCTCATCAATAACGCGTTCTACGCCGGAGAACCAGCGAAGTTTTGTGCCCCAATCCACCAACGGTCCGTTCACACCACTTAATACGACTCACCATTCTGACCGTGGCCTTCCACCTCCTACATAGTTCGCCTAATGAACTCGAAGCTGACCTCCACGCCGCCTTCCAAGTCAACACCGTCGGACCCATCATGGCTATCAACTTATTCTTACCCCTCCTCCGAGCGGGGCCAACCAAAAAGATCATGAACATAAGCTCGCTCGGTGGGGATCTAGATGCGGTTTCACGCGCGGGCCTCATCGAACCTGTGTACTCGATCACGAAAGCGGCGCTCAACATGGCCACCGTGTCCATGGCCGTCGGAGGTCTGAGAGAAGAGGGGTTCACGATACTCGCCGTCAGTCCTGGGGTGTCCAATACGTCTGATGATGACACTCCGCGTGAGTTAATCAACCACTCACTGCAGAATGCAGCTGGCTAATAAATGCCACAGCTGATCCAAAAGTGGCCTCTGATGTGGAGAAGATATACGTGAGGCTGAAAAATGCTTTCCCAGAATGGGATGGTGTAGCGGATGCTCCAGCGAAGACCGTGCAGATGACGCTGGACGTTATGGACAAGGCGACGCCAGCGCAGAGTGGGATGTTTGTGTCTCACTTTGGGATCGAGAACGAGCGATGGTTGTAAGTGAGGCATCGAGTAGAGGTGATCCTCGGTGCTGTCTGCATGGTTGGCCTCCCAGGGTAAACATGCAAAGCACGTTCAAGTATGAAACTTTGCTTTAAATCATTGTGCCTTGGTATACTAGCCTTAGAATCTAGAAATTTTATTTTTCAATTCCACATTCACATCGCCGATCCTCGCAAAAGAACTTCAAAGAAGTGTTGTGGCGATAGAAGAGACGCGACGAAATCGACACACTATCCGAACCAACATGGGATGGACTCTGACGGACTCCAGAGCGCAAATGGCCGTTTGGATAAATAATAAGTCAGATGAGGCATGACGATAGTGTTGGTTCAAGTTCAGATTAGGCCGACCTCATACCGTTCCATCCCTCGAAAATCCCTTGGTGAATATTTGAATACAACAGGTAACGTTGAGCGCCTTCCTAAACTTCCGGCGTCCCTTGCAGTTTCGCCTGGCGCGCTTTTCTCCGAGCGTACACAACGGCAGTTTTGGCCTTGTCCATCATCCTTCGTATGTAGACCATCGCAATGACGGTGATGACGATCGTGACAGCGAGAACAATCTTTTGGATTTTATCGCTCTTGGAGTCGTCTACAGACAAACAGGACTTTAGGTTCCGCACGTGCATCAGGGTCGAAGAAGACTGGACTCACTGTTTCCTAAAGCAACCCCAATGTATACTAGAACAATCTGCTTGGGCAGGGACACCACGGCAGCGACGAGGAATACCCAAAGGGCATACCGCAGGTCGCAAAGACGGCGGTCGTGACTATATTTTGGATTAGGTCAGTTGTCTGGATTGCTCAAAAAAGGTACAACGTACGGTGCGCGGGAGCGCGCTGTACCGCACAATAATGGCGATCGGCAGCCCGCCTCACGTACGATGTGCGCAAGGGTCCCGTAGGCCATGTTTGAGAGTTCCAACCGCTTGCCGCGCGCACCGCAGCAGTATTTGAAGAAGACGTAGGTGCAAATTTCACCCAGAAGCGTGCCAGCTGTGATGGAGAATTGAGTGTCCCGAACCAAGATAACCGAGCTAAAGATGTAAAGCTCACCGGCGACGATCCCGAATCCCCCACCGAGCCCCAGACAAGCCCACAAACATGGCAACAATTTCGTGTCCGAATAGCTGGAGAATTTGAGAGTCAAACAAAGTCCTGCGACAATGGGAGGGAATCTCAAGTCCTCACAGGAGGGAACGACAGAGCAATTAGAACAACAATGGGTATTAGCCATCCAGCAGTTGCGCTAAAAATCAAAGCTCATAAGACCAGAAACTAGGCCATCGAGAGAAAATTTACTCGTGCAGCCACTGGGTTACAGGTGTCAATGCGTTCACGATTTGAATGTGGTACGCCTCGATGAGTGCGATGACCGTTATGACGACAGCGAGGACGATGTATATCTCTGTAACAAAGGTGTTAGTGGGCTCCAAACAACGAGGAATTGCGAAAGAAAAACATCGTACTGATTCTAGTCGCCCAACTCCGCTTCGTGCGCACACCATTCAGCACGTTGAGTTCGCTTGGCGTTGGACTGGGTGTACGCGAAATTTCGCGCGCAATAAGTTCTATGGCTTGGCGCCAGTAGGATCCTGGTTAGACCCCGGAGGGTATGCTGTTCCTCCAGTGGCAGCGGTTTATCGTTCGCGTACGCTGGCTGCGGCATGGCTACGACTGTGGACTCAGACATCGAGGAGGAGGCAGATGGGAACGGGAACGATGTTTCCCGGCATTTTTCAGGCCAACTTTATGGATCGTGTACACGAAGCTGCTGTAAGAATGCGAAGTCAACTGCGGACAGAATGTCGAGTCGCATGCAAGAATGATAGCCGACGGGCGGTGCTGATGATCCGTCGGAGGGCAAGAGCGAAGTTCTTTTTCACTTTGTACTGGTTCGATTGCTCCTGACACTGCTTGGAATTCCTGATACACTAGTAGATATAGATCTTTTGGTGGTCCGATTGAGTCACTAATCGTTAGTAATCGTTAATGTTCATACGGACCTCATCTGCCGCCGGTCCCTAGAATTTGGTGCAGTAATACGGACTAAATATATTACAGGATCGTGTGCGACAACCGCTAACAGCGGCTTGAGCACGCTAATTGACTTCATCATCATCGACGTTTGTGTGGATGGGCCTATGCCTTGCCCAATCTGAGAAGGCACTTCAATGGCCAGGTTCGGCGGACAGGTCATTTTTTCCGTCCCATTTTTACGCATTGTGAGGAGTTAACCTTCATCATCCGCCCATTTATCGGCCTAAGGTGGCACCGGCTGCATTAAAATAATCTGACAGAAAGACGGACCCAAAGACGGACGTACGTGAGTGAGTATTCAATCTTTCTCGTGAATCAGAAGATTCTTCGGGGACTTACCCCCCACCGTGGAATGAATGTTGCCATTCGCAGAAATTTGCGGTCAAGTGACCCAAGCTCGCCACACGCCAAGACCTGCCGCAGAAACGTTAGACATGGGGCCAGATTAATGCCTCAGAAGTAGAATAATTTTTGTGAATGTCACTATCCCACCCGTGATACTCACAATCGCACGACAAGCAGTTGCCCGAGAATTGGGAGAGAACGAGAGCACTCGAATACTGATCGCCCAAAGCAATGCGCATCGTTCCTTGCGCCGACTCGAGCGGAGAGGGGTGGCAATTAAACCACAATACATAGGTTGTACCAGATTTCCCTGCGCGATGGCCATAGAAGCTGAAGCTTATTTACATCAGGGCCCCAGTCGCGTTTTCCGTGTCTGGACGCGTCGAATCCACGGCAGACGCGTTCAATCATATTAGCGGCCGAATTTGGGACGATCGGAATGTAGTGAGTTGTACGATGGAGAATTCGTCCTCTTTTAGAAATTCCTCCGAATATATTCTTGTTTGTTTTTGAGAATTTTGACATGTAATAATACTCAAGTCGCCTACCCGCCAACACATGTACAACCGAAGCCACAGAATTAGAGCGGAAGAGTCAAGCACATGCGGTACACCCGGATTCACCGTCGAGTGCAACCACCGGTGAACTTCCCAGGAAATGACCACAGAAAACTCTTGTTATTCAAAAACGAGACGATTTTTCGGTGCATTTCAGCCCAGCTTGTGAAAGAAATTAAATACACAAGTTGGATGATTCGGAAATACACACGTCTGAATTAATTACGAGGATTATATAGTCAAGGATCATGGTAGTACCGCTGCGCATCTCTACACT
>JARJLF010003143.1:0-21988 GCA_029378395.1 Mycena leptocephala | reverse complement strand
TCCACGGCAAAACCCCCCGTGTTCCCGGACCTGAATGAATCCGCGGAGGCCCTGTACCTGGCAGTAAAGAGATTGAGGACGCACGTTCCATTCAGCGCTGGGTCCCTTTCGTACTTACGGCTTGTAGTTTCTGTATCCGGACTACTGTACTTTTTCGTCTGGCAAGGGTCAGTGGGTCACGCGTCACATGGCCGTTTGTTGGGTGGGGCATAGTGCCTGAAAAGCGCTAAAAACGGGAAATTTTCGCTCCGAATGCCGAAATTTTGAGAATGTCACGCCAAAATTTGAAGAGTTAGTCATTTCAAGGGCAAGGATGAATTTGCCGAAAATGGCCTTTGGCCAGGGTTTGCCGCTCGGCATGACCAGTTTTAATCGGTCTCCCGACCGATTTGCCATCACCCTTGGAATGGCGGGTGCCCGACTGACCTGACTTTACTGACTTTGCGACTAGTCGCCAACTAGTCACTGATGTGAACAAACACTGGTGTGAAGCTAAAATTACCCTTTTTGGCAGCCATGGCTAGGTCCGTGTCGGCCAAAAATCACCAAAACTTCGACGAAACCTGTCGGCCAAATATTAGGGTATTCGAAATTTACGGACCTGGCCTCTGAAGGGATAATCCCGGGTCCTGACGGCCCTTTCCGTGGGCAAAGGCGAAGACAAGCGCGCCCCGAGATCCCCGAGAGAGGCCGAGGTGTTTGCAGTGCTTTCCCGGAATCTCTGGGGTGCATGCGTCTTCAAGAACGTCGGGAACCATGAGAAAACCAGGTTGGCAGTGGTTCATTCTGAGATGGCCCACCTTGTCTGCATTCGATTTCGATGAATTCGCACGGAAAAATCACCCAAATATATGATCATGGAGGTAAAAGGTACGGGAATCAGCCCTTCCAATAACTGCCAGCGTCCACGTCAATCCACGATTTCCGCAGATCTTCCAGCATCTTTGTGTGCGTGGCTGGATAACATTTTCGGAAATTTAATGAGGACTCAAGGAGGTATTGTGAGGAAGCCGTTCGGATTGGAATCGCATTGCCTTACCGAGGAAAACAAGTAAAGGGCGCAAATGCCTGAGGAGAGGAAGGATAAAGCTAGGGGTCCGGAGCACGAGACGTGGACACGATACATTATAAACTACGGCGTACAAATTCCAAGGACGTAGTTCGAGGAAACAGAGGGGCATGCAAGACGGGATTTGCATGTTAAAAGTGAAGCCGGGTTAGGAAGAGCGGCGGGGCACAGAAGACATCAGCAAAATGTCAAATCGTTTTTTGGCAGCTTTTATGACTTTTAAAAGGTCGAAAAGACGAAAAAGCCAAAAAGGTCTTTCTCCTTTTTTAGGCCAAGCCCCTTAGCTTTTAAAAGGGCGAAAGGACTCAAAAAGCCATTGGAAAAGCTACACCAGAAGTGGCAAAAGACGACTCAAAAGTTCCTTCTAGGGCAGTAAAATCGAATGTATTGCGTACTATTACCGACTACCATACACGGAGCCATGATCTACAGGGAAAAGGGGTGGTTATTACAGCGTTATAAGGGCTACAAGCGTGCATACTGAGATTGAAGGCAGTGTTAATGATCTTGGAGCCTGCGCGAGATCGCGGCCAGCGGCCCTCGCAATAATCACCCAATTTGCAGTAGGTGACGCAAGGTGTAAGGTGCTGAAAGACGTCGCGCAGTCCCGTGTCGCTCACAAGGCGCAGAAAGAATGGGGTGGACGTTGCGAGGGTCGACTATGAGGGAGGATGAATGGAAGGGAGGTGGGCAGAGACGCGTGGGGCTATAGCGCGGAAAACTCAGCGTCCAGAGCAGAGGTAAAGAATCATGACACACCTTCGTCTCTCGGCGAGGGCTACTCATCGACATCCCACGGCCTGAGGATGATACCGGGGGTACTTGGAGTAGGAGGTGTGCAGTGCGACATCTTGAAACAATCAGGGGATTCGAGAACTTGAGGAGCTTGAATATTGTACACTTGAAGGCTCGAAGAGGTCTTGAATGTACCCCGAATCTTGAGATGTGCGGGAACGGGAGCGGGAGGGAGGCCGAGGGTTTGAAGGAGCAGGAGACGTATTCTTGAAGCCTTGAAGGTTCGAGAGGGATGACCGCGTGGTTTGAGGCGTCATCGTCTTGGAAGCGGGAACACTTGAGACGTTAAAGACAGGGGCAACTTGAGGCCCCTGGAGGATTTGAAATGACTTGTGGCCGGGGAAGCACCGAGGAAAGAGGGACGGACCGACAGAGGAAGGGAGTGGTGGTCAAGATGAACGTCGACTTCCATCAAATGATCAACATGGTGCACAGACCAATCACGTGCTGATGCCGGACTTGTGTTTCGCGTGTCGCGACTTAAGTTTGTCGAATTGTTTCGCGACTTGGCCGCCACCAGATGCGTCCGGCACGTCGTAATCTACGCTCTTTTTCAATAGAACCTTAGGCTCCCATTGGAACACCATAGGAAGCCTGGAGGAGCTTCTGTACCAGTGCGCCCGGCATCACCCAACGTCACCGCATGTCCGCAATTCTCTTATGATATGTACAATTTACTACCACTCATGTTCGCTTTATGCGCAGTTCCTGCACTTGCAGCGATTCTGCCAGCAAAAATTTTCCTATCATATCATCTTGCTGTAGAAGCCAAAAAGGATCAAAAGTTGTTGAAGGACAAAGAGGGCTGCCAAAAGCTGTGAGAAAAGACGGAAAAAAGACAAAACACAGAAAAAGTGCGAAAAGCACCCGGAAAAGGTGTTGTCATTTTGCTGATGGAGGAGCAAGAAATCGAATAAACTAGCCAGACAAGCCGCTGAATTGGGGAACACCGGACAGAAGACTGGTATTGCACACACGAGACTGGCCGCAAAACCAAACGCGGGTGAGCGGGGAACCCTTGCGGATAGCATCAAGTCTGAACAAGATTTAACGAAATACATGTGGCGGTGAGTGAGAAGCCTTCAGCGTCTGAGAATAACAGAGTCAAATAAGCGCTTATGCGTGGTCCCGATTCCCGACGAGTATTTTAGGAAGGGTTGGGCATCTCCCGCGTTCCAACCGACCAGCACACGCTTTAAAACAGCACCCCCTGAGGTCCCGCACCCTCGATCTGAATACTCCACCGAGTGACGACGGGTGTGTACGCGAGGATGGAAGAAGAGGAGCAGGAGGATGCGAAGCGTATTCAGGAAGACACACGCGCACGGAGACCGCGGGGAGTTGAAGCGGGTAAGGTGCCGTACCCGAGCTCCAGTGCGCATTCCGCTATGTCTATGGACCGCACGGACTTTGCGCATGGTACGCGAGATGGGCGTAGGTGGTGGACGAGCCGTTATCGACGGCATGTGAACCCCCCTCCCGCTGTCCAGCGCGTGCGACGAGGACAAGAACGCGCCGAGAGGGCGAGGTACAGACGGGAGGGTGTGTGGAGAACTGCCCAAGGAAATCTACAGCCTCCACCGAGGATGAGTGCGCGGGGGCTGGCAGCATGGTCCGGTGATTTGGCACGACGGAGCTGGGATCCACGCGCAGTGGTCGCGGCGGGTACATCCGGGGCGCTGGGGATGGGAGGCTGCATGCTGCACGATGGGGCGGTGCTGCAGCGAGACGGAAGGGAAGATGACCGCGGAGCATGATGGCGTTGTTGCATGGAGCGTGGACGACGGCGTGGAAGCATTGTGGGGCTGGAGTAAGTCGGAGGAGGGGACAGGAGCGCACCCCGAGGAGAAGCCACCTCGCTGTTTTTGACAGTGCGAGGATGCGTGGAGCACCCGCAGGTGGGCAGAGGAGAAGGATGGCGCAAAGGGTCTGAATGAAGAGGTACGTGACGCTACACGTGCGGAGTGGGTGCCGCTCCCCGACCTCCCAGTGCGATCCTCCACAATGTTGATGCACGGGTGACGATGTAGGCACGCGCAAGTTGGCGAGGCCAGTCAAGGGAGGGGACATGCAGGGCGAGGAGGCCGAGTGGAGACACGCTGAAGTAGCGCAGAACCAGGTGGCCTAACCCTAATTCCATAACTAGCTGGGGGCTCATTGGTCCAGTTGCGCAAAGTTAGGATGAAGGACAAAGTGAAGAGAGTACGTGGCTGTGTTGATCGGCTGGCGGATCAACTGCCTTTATTCTTCACGTCCATCGTCCTTTCCCCACCCTGACGCCTAAGCCCATGGCTCACCCAGGCTCGCGTTTCTGAATGCCTGTACCTCAAACAGCATGCTTCTGGCTTCCCTACCCTAGCCTTGGGACTATTGAGTGTCCGTCCCCGCTTCGGCAAATGTCGAAGCTTCTGCGCCGAAACGCGTCCAACGCTTAAACTGGCTATATCTCGTCCGGATTCTCTGCTTGTAACAGCAGCGTCGTACTTGAGGAAGATGAATTGGGCTTTGCGTGCCTTTTCTGCAGTTATGTCAGTTTATCTTGTGCTTGTACCTAAATCTAGTTCCACACATCCTCCTGGTCTTGAACTTATTATTCCCGCTGCTCTATAATCCCCATATGTACCTTTACGCATGCGAAATCTATCTATCAACCAAGCCAGCGATCCCACCTTTGTGGATTACCTCCGGAGATGCAAACACGCGGAACGCAGCACCTCGCCGCAGATGTGCTGCCATGTCTAGGCTGTTCAGGTTGTTCATACCTAGCGAACTGCAAAGCGCCTCTATTATGAAACGCTTCGTATCGTTACGTGTTACGGTGGACAGAATACCGGTGGCTACTCACCTTGCGCGCTGGATCTCGTGTTTTCTGCGGAGCCGGACAGTGTACAACTATAGGGACCGTGGCTGGTGCGTCTTTCTAGGTCTTTTACCACAGTGATCCCTTGATCTTCCTTTTTTCTTGTGCGTTTTCGTCGTAGGTCCCGCCGTCGCACAGTTCATTGACATATTCGAGCAGATGGCGTTTCCAGCCGGCGCGATCACCGGCGTCGACCTGTCTTCCAGCTGTTGATACCCATCATATTGCGCAGCTTGTTCCTCTGGTCCAAGAAGCAATAGGTGATCCAGCACGGTATCCCTCGCCGCAGGTGTTTACGCCGCCGATTCATTTTTGCAAGTGTATTCGACCTGGTAGCATAGCTACCGCGTGGGTCTCCAACTTTTTACAGCAATCTCCTTCGCGCCGACTCGAACCGCGGCTTGTCTGCGATCACTGATAGCCTACCGCAATCCTCCTCTCGTGCTGCATCTCCGTTTCCCATGACTTGTTCGGTTATTCTGTTTTCACTGCGCTAAATCGTTCGCTAATTCCTCTTATTCGAGCTCGGCGCCGCACAGATCATTCAAGGATATTCCAACGAACGCCGTTGAGTCATCTCTCGCTCTGAATATCGGGAAATCTCGTAGCTGGGTGAAGACCGGCATCGGATTCCTCCCGTCGGATGCTGGTGCGTGTGTGACTTTTCTTGTTGCGGCTCCATTCTGGGTGCGTTTCCCGGTTCCGGGCTGTTCTTGCTCATTCTCGCATGCAGATTCTCAAACCGTCAAGTATTCTGCGCCCCCAGTCATATCCTAGCGCACACCGAGCTGAGCACTCATTCATTCTTTCCTGAGCAGATTGCGCAACGGCGTTTGTCCTGTATGCCTGTATGGACAAAAATCATGTTCTGGGGTGTGCCTGCGCAGCTATCTTGTTGTGTGACTCTGATTCGTCTTCATTCAGTCAACCCTTTTCCCAGACCCATAGGGTCTAACTGTTTCCAATACATAATGGGTCCTATGGGGGCAGATTTGGCAGGATTCCCACACATAGAGGGAAGGACCACAGCTTCCCATATTGCCAATTTGGGCTTCCCACTTTGATGTGGGATTTCCCAGGGGGTCACGTCACTGGGGCCAAACAAATCGCGATACTGCATGCATTTCTGCATGTACTGGACTGCAAATAGGTGAATCTAAAAGCCCTTGCATGCCTTAGCCTGTAGAAGGTGCCATGTCCAATAATATCAACATTTATGCGGCCCTATTAAATGCCCTCCCCCTGCTTGTATGCACTGGCACTTGTAGCATTGGCCACATACAGGGTTGAATGTAGTATGTGCAGGCTGTACATGGTCTGTAATAGCCTGCAGGGCATGGATGGACTTGCAGGTTGGGGCACAGGGTATGCATAGGATGTTTGATTGTAGCTTGGGGAATGGGTAGGGCATGGGCTATGTGATCCAGACTCATACCTTGGGTACTGGGTTGCAGTAGAGATTAGTATATAGCCTCCATACATCGGTTCAGCATAGGCTACGCCATCTATCCAGGCTTGTACCTTACAGTACAGGGGGTGTACCATACCTCATCCAGGATCATACCTTTGGGACCAATGTGCAATATACACTGGGATTCAGCATGGCTACACCATCTATCCATGCTTGCACCTTGGGGTACATGTATCATACCTCATCCAGGCCATTCCCACTTCTGGCACTCCATCTGGTCTGTCCCACTGCAAAAAAATTGCTTGTGGGATGTCCCATTTCCCTCTGGGAATTCCCAGATTAAGGCTCACTTGGGGTGTCCCACATGTGCTATGGGAATGACCACACCTACCATAAATGGCAGTATGGTCATCCCAGTTACTACCATAAATGGAAGATATGGTCATTCCCAGTTGCTACCATAAATGGCAGGTATGGTCTTTCCCAGTTGCTGCCATAAATAGCAGGTATGGTCCTTCCCAGTTGCTACCATAAATGGCAGGTATGGTATTGGGCAGAAATAGAGAGTTTGCGATGCAGCCATTCGAGCCATTTGATGGCTGTTTGGTGTTGCGCAAATTGATGGCTAATGGCTCGAATGGCTTTGATACTTGCCCGTATTTTTGGAGTTATTGAGTTGCCTGCGAGTCTCTCAGCTCATGTATGGGTGATCGGTCCCCCTCACATATATAATGGCCAGATTGTAGGCCCAAAATAGTTAATGTTGTTGAATTTGAAGGTCTCATGCAGTCTAGGGGCATTCCTGAAGCTCCACATGTGATAACACACTCATTGACACCCTTTCTAGCAAAACAGAGCATACACTGACTTTTCTTTATTAGCCATTCGAGCCATTAGCCATCAGTTGGGCAACGCCAAACAGCCATCAGATGGCTCGAATGGCTGCATCGCAAACAGGCTAATACTATTTTTGTTGTGAGCCAGGGATAGTATTTGCCGGTGTTTAAAACACAGCCCATCCTGTGTTTTGGTCAAGCCTGTGAGCCACAATTTTATTTGGCCTATGTATCTGATTAACCCACTGATCCTCGAAAGCTCAAAAACCGAAGAAAAAAAGAAAAAGAACAAAAATACTAGCTACAGGGTCTGAACTCAGGGACAGCAGAGCCAGATTTTGTCAGCAACACAAAAGACACATGCTATGTACCACTACACCAGGGAACCTATATTCTTCAAAGCTTTTATGACACTCACATGGAGACTAACTCTTTCAATTTAGTCCTATTTTGCACGCCTGTCACTGTCAAATTAACCATATTTATCGCGGCTGTGGGAATTTATTTTGTGTTTTGTGCAACAACCAAGGGCTCTTTCCCAGAACTGTCAATACAGTCAGAGAGCCCTCAGCAAGCTCTATAACTTTCGTTTTGACCATATTTTTAGACACCAACCACTAACTTCCTTTTTTGGCCACTACGCTTCTTTCCCAAAAAGGAAATTACAGTGTTTTCCCCTCCTTTAGGCAGAATTCAACTGTTTTGGATGGTCTAACTCATTGGGTAGGATAGAATTCACCACAGAACATGATGTGAAGCATACCCAGAAGCACTACATCTCTGTGAGAGCCCTGAAATGGGCAGAGTGATGTATTCGCCTCTGCAGCATTATATCTTTGTGATATAGTGATACAGGTGCCAGGACGACATTCCAGCCTACTAACAAGTTGTATCAATACATGCTTATCACACTAGAATAGATTCCCAGGAAGAAAAGGAGCATGTTTTCATCCTAGTTCACCATGCCATCATTGCTCCATTGCCAGGTCATGCATCGATCTGGCATGTTGAAAACCCCATCATAGAATAATCACCATGTGTAAAAAGATGTCTGATGGGTGTTGGCCCACAGAGCTGAGCTATAAGCAAACATTAAGTGTGTTAATGTGTTTCTATGCATTTTCACCTCATTTGCTCTGCTTGCAAGGTTTATAATGGAGGGAAAGAATTCAACAAGCATTCCACTGCTTCTCCCAATGTCTGGATCCCAGAATCATGCCAATATATGGGCTGGAAGTCTCATAATGTCACATGATATTTTTCGCTTATTTGGTGAATAGGGCACAATCCAAAGCAGCTACTGCAAAATAAACACTCTAAATGAAAAGAGACATAATGAAAGATCAATATTCAACTGTATCCCAAGAAATTTGGCCAAGTTTCAGGTAAATGGTATTTCCGAGTGGATGAGTTATATAGCAGTATGAAGTGCACTTATTGCAGATGGATGAAAACACCATCTGGCCAAATCTTGACCAAAATCCTTCAAATAAAGTGTAATATCCATCTTTCATCATGTCTGTTCACTTTTCTGTTGTTTATATCGTGCTATTAGCTCTGCATGGACCCTAATTCACCAAAGAAGCGAAAAATGTCACTTGAGATTCTGGATCTTCAAAGACATATAATCCGATGATTCTGGGCTTTCTATGTCTGGTTACATTGTAATATTTGGTTTGAATCTATATCACACAGTGTTCAATGGTGGCACATGTAAAATTGGGTGAATACTCATTCTGAGCATGTTCACCTTTGATGAGGACCTAGCAATGAACAATTGAGCTGATGGCCTCACTTATGCTTTTATATTCATGATATGGGACCTAGTGTCATAAATGCAATGACTTAGCTGACTAGATGCCGTCACAATGAAGCCCTCATGGTGTTTCAGAATATGGTGAGAATATGCTCTCCTGCTGACTCAAGAGCCGTTTTACCATGTGGAGGGCATGTCTATGACATAGGGAGATATTGTGGCAGCAGTTGGATCGTAATGATCCGCAATATTCCCAAGATATTCATGTTAAGAGGTGAATCAATCACTCTGCCCATTTCAGGGCTCTCACAGAGATGTAGTGCTTCTGGGTATGCATCACATCATGTTCTGTGGTGAATTCTATCCTGCCCAATGAGTTAGACCATCCAAAACAGTTGAATTCTGCCTAAAGGAGGGGAAAACACTGTAATTTCCTTTTGGGAAAGAAGCGTAGTGGCCAAAAAAGGAAGTTAGTGGTTGGTGTATAAAAATATGGTCAAAACGAAAGTTATAGAGCTTGCTGAGGGCTCTCTGACTGTATTGACAGTTCTGGGAAAGAGCCCTTGATTGTTGCACAAAACGCAAAATAAATTCCCACAGCTGGCAATAAATGATGGTTAATTTGACAGTGACAGGTGTGCAAAATAGGACTAAATTGAAAGAGTGATGTTAGGTTGGCATGTGGGTGTCGTAACTACCACAAAAGGTACAGGTTCCCTGGTGTAGTGGTATATATCATGCTGTCTCGGTAACCCAGACATTCTAGCGTGATCTTCTGGATCCTTGTAATTTTATCTCGGAAAATGCCGAGATCACGCCTGAATGTCTGGGCCTGTCTCGGTAACCCAGATGTTCTAGCGTGATCTTCTGCATCCCTGTAATCTTATCTCGGAAAATGCCATAGTGTTTGACATAAATGATAAGAAAATGATGGCCCGAGATCATGCTAGAATGTCTGGGGCAGTTGGTATAGCGACACCCTCCATCAAGTCACACTTTTCATCTCACACTCCCCTCAGAATGGCATCCTGCAGGGGAAGGATGGGGAGAAGGGTGTGACCCAGTAGGGGTGTTTCTGTACCAAATGCCCAGACATTCTAGCGTGATCTCAGGCCATCATTTTCTTATCATTTATGTCCAATGCAAGGATCATTCTGAGATAAGATTACAGGGATAAAGTGAGATCATGTGAATGTCTGGGTTACCAAGACAGCAGCATATCATGCATGTTTGGGTTGCTGACAAAGCCCAGGTCTGATGCTCCTGAGTTTGAACCCTGTAGTTTTTTTTGGAGCTTTTCGGATTAATCAGGTATACAGGCCAATTAAAATTGTAGCTCACAGGCTTAGCCAAAAGACATGATGGGCTGTGTTCTAAGTGCAGGCAAATACTATCCCTGACTCACAACAAAAATATTATTTCTGCCCAATAGTCTAGGCTTGCACCAAGCATCTTGCAGATTTTGGGGGCTCTGAGACTTAGGGACTAACTATATGTAGTGGGCCCAGTAATTAGGCTGTTATAGATAGTACATTGTGTGCAAGGGAAGGGTTGATGTAGAGTACTTCCTTTTTAGGCAGAAAGCGTTAATGTCCTGAACAGGAACTAACTGGGAAGTACCATACCTGCCATTTATGGTAGCAACTGGGAAGGACCATACCTGCCATTTATGGTAGCAACTGGGAATGACCATATCTTCCATTTATGGTAGCAACTGGGAATGACCATATCTTCCATTTATGATAGTAACTGGGGATGACCATACCTGCCATTTATGGTAGGTGTGGTCATTCCCATAGCACATGTGGGACACCCCAAGTGAGCCTTAATCTGGGAATTCCCAGAGGGAAATGGGACATCCCACAAGCAATTTTTTTGCAGTGGGACAGACCAGATGGAGTGCCAGAAGTGGGAATGGCCTGGATGAGGTATGATACTTGTACCCCAAGGTGCAAGCATGGATAGATGGTGTAGCCATGCTGAATCCCCAGTGTTCATTGCACATTGGTCCCAAAGGTATGGTCCTGGATGAGGTATGGTACACCCCTGTACTGTAAGGTACAAGCCTGGATAGATGGCGTAGCCTATGCTGAACCGATGTATGGAGGCTATATACTAATCTCTACTGCAACCCAGTACCCAAGGTATGAGTCTGGATCACATAGCCCATGCCCTACCCATTCCCAAGCTACAATCAAACATCCTATGCATACCCTGTGCCCCAACCTGCAAGTCCATCCATGCCCTGCAGGCTATTACAGACCATTTACAGCCTGCACATACTACATTCAACCCTGTATGTGGCCAATGCTACAAGTGCCAGTGCATACAAGCAGGGGAGGGCATTTAATAGGGCCGGCATAAATGTTGATATTATTGGACATGGCACCTTCTACAGGCTAAGGCATGCAAGGGCTTTTAGATTCACCTATTTGCAGTCCAGTACATGCAGAAATGCATGCAGTATCGCAATTTGTTTGGCCCCAGTGACGTGACCCCTGGGAAATCCCACATCAAAGTGGGAAGCCCAAATTGGCAATATGGGAAGCTGTGGTCCTTCCCTCTATGTGTGGGAACTCCTGCCAAATCTGCCCCCCATAGGACCCATTATGTATTGGAAACAGTTAGACCCTATGGGTCTGGGAAAAGGGTTGACTGAAGTGTCGTCTTTCCCCATACTCTGCCAGGATGCCTGGCTTGTTTTCTTGTCGTGCTCTCGGGAGAAACCCTACGTACATCTCCCTTGCGGACGTCAAGCCTCTCTTGATTTTTTGTTTTCGAATTTGGCGCCTACATCCTGCATTCTGGACCCGCGCGAATGTCAGCGCGTTCGCGCGGTAGGATACCCCCCCTGTGGTGTTTCTTTTATCTCTTTTTCCCAAGGGGTGAGTAAAAATAAACCTTGTGACATCAACTACATACCAAAAACCTCCCATCAGGACCCCGTAACCAGTGACCACCACCTATCCGTCCGTGATCCGTTGCCCATATGCAGAAATCACGCTCCATATACGGACACGACCATCCAGCGATGTTGCCCGACGTCGTTTTAGAGCCCTTCCAATACCTGTCAGGCCATAAATCATACTCTACATACATTATGCTTCATGCCCATTTTTTTCATGGTCCACAGACCCCGCAACATTGAGTTAGAGGGCATGGAAGCACTGGTTTTTGGTGGACATTCATACATTGTGAGGTCCGCTAACACGAATAATTGGACTGAGTAGAAGCCATACATAATCCATAGCTATTTATGTGCTCAAAAATAATACAATGCACTTCGAGGGACACCAAAAATGAGGGCGGTGTTGCATTGTTTACACCTGTTGACCAGTCACCCCAAGTCTGCTATACTTTTCTACTGCGCAATTTACGAAGTTGATTGATTAGACATTGATAAATGGGGTCATCCAATTTATTGGGAGGTATTGCACGCTTAGGAATGGCCCATGGATGTCTCCTTGAATCAAGCAGTGATCGGCGGACCCCAGAATTGCATCACGTGCTGGAGGGGAGTCTATATCCGGAAATTCGCTTTCCGTGACCCCTTGCTTTTTCTTTTTTTTGGAGCGTTGGGTCTAACCTAACGATACTCAGGCAGCAGAAGCATTCCGAGGTCGTCCGCTATTTGTTCTGGTTGTAGGCCAGATGTTGCCGGGGAAGTTGTCCTGGAGGAAATGCCATTACGCACTATAAAACCGCGTGTGGGACTCCAGCCTCAAATTTAGCCTATGCCTTTAACAGTATCATTACATGGCTGTATACCCACTAAAACCCCTTTGTGTAAATCCAATCATCCGGCAGTGATTCTTCATATAATAGCAGACCACTCCAAGTGTTCAATACCAGCTGTTTATTCAGCGATAACGATCCAAACCTGAGTTTATCAGCTAGGATCCTATCCCTGTTGAGAGATGTATTAACGGACCTCAGCCACTGATTATGAATTGCTGACTGAGAGTGGATTTTTCCAGGATGTGTTAAGACTCGGTCCACTCGGAGGCGCCAGATTTCATGCCAGGCCACCGAAACTAAAATGGCAAATAAGCGGCCTTTCTCAGGTATAATAACTCCTTTGGCTGTTTTAAATTGAGCGAGATTGCAGCCCAAAATCAAGCCCCAGCTTAATTTTGGCCAATCGGGGTATTTTCGAGACCAAAGTTTACGAGTCAGGTCCCAAATCAGATGTTGTTCAGGAGCATCACATTCCAACGCAATGTGTTCAAGGGTCTCCGGCACTTTACAGATGTTGCACTGTCCAAAGATCTCAGAGTTTGGTATATGGTCCCAGAATTCACCAACTCGGAAAATGTTGTGTAAGCATTTCCAGAAAATTCGCGAGTCAATCGTTGCAAGGTGGTTGAGCGGATAGATTTCCAGATCATAACTTCTGTGGGAGAGAAATTGGAGTGGTCTTCAATAATAGCAGACCCGCTCCAGATTAATCAATGTTGTTTTTCGAGGAGGTACAGGAACGAGATTGTTGATGATTTCGTGAAAAGACGTTGTGAGCCGCCAGACAATAGAATTCCAGGACACGTGAACATCAAATCAATCTCGGTGTCAAGTTCAACTTCGTTCGGGGTTACTGAAGTCAGTATGAGTCTGGCAGGGTTTGAATCAACTTTCTTGAATTGAATTTTGGCAGAATGTTCCTTCAGCGCTGCAAACACAGCCTGAAATAATTCAAATGAGTTCAAAATTTCCACCTCGAATCGAACCCGGTCTTTGACCAAAGTTCGTAATAGGAAATCAGACGATGCACAGATTAGAAGAGGTTGATTTTTGGGGCAATGTTGCAAGATATAAAGTGATCCACCCAGAAGAGCATTAGGGAAAGTAGGATGGATGTTAGGGTTATCGAAGTTCATTCGAAGTAGTTTTCGATCCTGATGATCATTTACTACTGACTAGCAGTAACCCGTGCTTCGCTACGGTGGGAATGTTGAAATCTAACATTTTCATTTTTCCTGCTTGAAAAGGCTTAAAACTGCCACTCCTCGTCAACCTCTGGTTGACTTGTCGTGGCCCAGTGGCCTGTACCAACTATTCTGATGCCCTTTTAATTCATAGGTTATGCCAGGAATATTCAATGGTTCGGTACATTACAGTATTGGTATTGTCTCTTCATACCTGGTCTGTGTCTGGATTGCCAGATGATCATTTTGCTATGGTGTGCTGCCCATAGGACAATCCATGGGCATTCACAGATTCAATCAAACTGAGTTCAAAATCTTGAATATAAAAGTGTTGCATCCATCTTCTCGGTGTTGGTATTGGGCATTCATGAACACTATGTGGTCTTTTTGCATCCAAATTTTTGTGGTCAGGTAGGATATCCTGCCTTATATTTTTCTCTGTCTGCTTTGGACCTAGCACCGGCATGGTCCTTGGAAATTGTGCCAGTTCTGCAGTCCATCAAAACCCAGCCATTTTTGGAGACTTCCATCCCATTTGTGCGTGCTCCCCAGCCTTAATCTCGTGAATGAGGTGATTAGCGTAAGATTTACAGTTGCCATAGTATTCAAAATGTGTTCATATATGATCTTTGGAACTAATCGCACTTCAAGAACCAAAAATAGCAATGCAACAGTTGAGTAAAGATTTGAACATCCACGGTTTTCAGTGGAGCGTTGGAGTAATTGACGACATGCAGTGCTCGGGCAGCCAATCAGGTTTATCGAAAGTCAAAGGTGTTCGATTCTTATATAGATAAGATTGATAATCGTATCTCAGCGTTACTTTGGCCGGCACGCACAATATGAGGTTCTAAAAACACTGTCTGGAGTGATGGTTGCTGTCCAGCGTGAATAGATCTGCAGGCTGGGATCTCATTTAGAAACTCATCAAATGCAAAGATTCGGAATCCATCTTCCAATTTGTTCGAGGTAAGGTTTGGATTAAAAGATTTGCATTCACCAGTTCTAATAGGCTGCCTATTCTCTTCAAGTTCTTCATTTGTCAAGGACATGATATCATCAAGGCCATGGTTGTCCATGGTAGGATTCCATTTTCGATGGATGCTGTTAATCAGGATCTTGGCTGCCTCAATGCATTTTCCGGGATGTTTACATCCGAGTGCAACACGGTCGTATTGGCAAGGCGGACATCCACAATTTTGGCGACTAATTCCAGATGGATTAATTGTATGGGGCCTGCGTAGTATAATGGTTTTGCGTGTGGCAATGGTAAGAGTATCTTTGACCAATCTGACATTGTGGTTCAGTCGTAGGCATGCAGCTGCTTGGAGTCGGCAGGCATGATCATAGTCTGGCTTGCGAACTACTGGATGCTTCCATATAGGCATTTGAAGTTTCACTTCTTGGCCAATACAGAGTGCCGTAAATTTGAGTTTGTATTTCCTCGCGGTCGTGATCATTCGCTTGATCTGATTGGGTAGTTTAGTTTGGGCTGAAATCGGAATGTGTATGTCTTGTAAAAAAATGTTCAGTATTTGGCCTGGCCTGAAGTTTAAATAGCTTGTCTCTAGCCATTTGGCTAGGATAAAATCGACAAAATAACACCAGTAGGCCCGAAGGGGTCCTTGGACTAAATATGACTGAAGATTCCAGAGGTCGATAGCTTCATTCCTAGCGGCTAGGTTCAATATTTGTTTCCCACCTTGTGTTACACTGGAATACATTGCATTGTCTGAAATTCTAGCCCGTTTACCATCCCAGAGAAAGACGTGAATCAGCATTATCAGTGTTTCCTCAATGTCTTTTGGCATGCCTTGCACCCTAGTCAGGTACTGAGACCTGCCGCCAACGAACATACTAATAATATGGCGCTTTCCCTCTAGGGTGGGTTCCGTCACTTTCCAGCGTTCTAGGTCATTTCTAATTTTATCAACGGTAGCAGGCCATGGCGTCAAATATGTGACATTGTTTCCTAACCAAGCACCTAATATGCGACATGTTTCACCGTCCCGTACAATTCTCACGGAGGGACTGATAATTTCAGATTGTGCTTTATTGATTCGCCGTTCAAGTGCCACACTGGCACGATATTTCTGTTTGCCAAAGGGTAGAATAACCGTCTTATTTTCGTTGAATTTGGCAGTGGATGCTGCACACCAGAGGTCAAGAATAGTCCATAGGTTGGACCAGGAATCACGTGAAGAAAGATTGTAGTGTCATCTGCAAAGAGTGAGACAACTAAGTTTTTGTCAGTCCCGGGAATTTTAACTCCCTTCAGGTCAGCATCCCGGATAAGACAAGCCAGGGGCTCGATAGCAAGGTTGAACAAGAGACAAGAAAGTGGGTCACCCTGCCTGACTCCTCGCAGCACAATATATGGGTCACTCAGCATACCGTTAATTATAACCACTGTCTTCGCATTACTATACAAGTTCGCGATTGTATTATAGAATCTCGGTGGGAATCGCATATGACGCAGAACGCGCATGAGGTAATTATTATTTATCCTATCGTAGGCCTTTTCTTGGTCAAGGGCTATAATAATGCCATCTTCTTCAGCCACTTCAGCGTAGTTGAGGAGGAATTTTGCGAGTTTTACTTGATCTTCAATTTTTCTACCTTTCATGAATCCCGCTTGGTCGGGGTGGATCAGAGATGGTGCAACTTTCATGAGCCTGAGTGAGTAGGCTTTTGTCATTAATTTATAATCGGTATTCAACAAGGTAATTGGACGATAGTTACTGATCAGGGCTTTATCGCCCTTTTTATAAAACGGGCACAGCCAACCTTCATTGAAATTCGTACCTTCAGTGATACCGTATGACTCAATGTGTGTGAATAATTTCGCAAGTAAGCTCATAATATCGAAAGCCGTTTCTTTATTCTGCTGGAACTTGATGTCGAGCATCCTGAAGAATTCATACGGTAAGCCGTCTAACCCAGGTGATTTGCCGTTTTTTGACAACTTCAGCGCCTCTCGTATGTCATTTTCTGTGAGGTCCTTATCCAATTGGTGGTATTCATCTTCTGAAAGGTATACTTTGCACTTTTCGAGGACAACCTCCGTGGCCAAGATTCTGCCGTATTCATCTGGCAAGTCTTTCTCCTGGATGGCTTCATGATAGTCTCGAGCCATTTGCGCCATATGTTTTGGTCTGTTTTCGAACTGGGATGTGCGAGAGTTACCGCCAGGATCGATTTTGAACTCGTGGATAGTATCACGTGGATGATAGCCTTTTGCTGATTGTGCCCACCGGTTAGTCCGCAGGGTCTCGCCTTCAATATCGTACCTGGCTTTCGACATGTTCGTTTTCTTTTTGGCTTGTTCCATTTGGCAATTTTTGATTTTCTCTTCTAGCATCATTATAGCTTCCCAGCGGTCTGCAAGGGACATCTCCTGGTGGTGGATGACGATCAATAGTTGGGCTTTCCATGTCCGAATATTCTGCGTATATTCATTTATAACAAACCTGGAACAGTGTTTGTCATATTCAACGACTTTGGACTTGAATTTACCCCAAAAATTTTGTATATCATCGCTTGAGTTTTCACCGTGTTCCCCATTCTCAATGTCTCCAAGCAACTCCTTTGCTAGTTGTTGAACCCGGTTCATAAATTTTGGTGTCTTCAAAAGATACAGCGGCATTTTCCATCTGCCTTGGCCTGAGCGAGTTTCGGGCCGGCAGGTAATTTGAGTAAGGATTAATCGGTGGTCAGTCTGAACGGGGCAGTGTTTAATTGTCCAGTCTCTGAACTCGTCAAATTTGTGGCTATCCACACAGGTGCGGTCAAGCCTTGCATATGAGCTTATAATCATTCCAGAACTCTCGTCTTTTCGATGCTGCCAACAGGTATAGTCTCTTGTGTCCGGGAAGGTTGACCTCCAACCATCTTGCCAGCGGAACAAGGCTTTCAGTCTCTTAAACGAGTCAGGAACATCGTCTTTTACATTGGAAGAGCGGTCCATAGGATCCTCAACAAAGTTCCAATCTGCGTGGGTAACTTGGGGTAATGGTAAATGAGGATCAGATACCCAGCATTCCCAGAGGTCATTCCAAAGTTGGCGCCTCTCGGCGGGGCTGTTTGGGGCATAAATATTCAAAATAGCGAGGACTTCGTTTTGGTGCCAAGGGATACAAATGAGAATTGCGCGTCCGGGAACCAGGACATATTCGCGATAGTTGTCGGAGTCAACAAATTTTTTATTAATCAAAAATGCGACCCCCGCAATGGAGTTAGGTTTGGTTGGATGCCCTGAATTCACCATTTTGAACCAACGTTGGTAGATATTGTTAAATTGCACGGTCCCATCAAGGTCGAGGTGTGATTCTTGAATAGCAAGAATCCCTATCTTGTTCTCATCCATGGTCTGTTTCAAGTATTTAAACTTGTGTTCGCTATGATTCATCGATTTATTTCTGTCCCTCCCGTTAATATTGAGAGAGCCGAGTGTAATGTTAGATTTGGTTGATTTTCCACCGCGCGGAAGTTTCGGCGGCTTATGTCTCTTTCGTATCTTGGCAATCATTTCGTGCCAGCCATCTTCGTTGGATGGGCTTGCGTCCTGTTGCAAATGCTGCGGGGTTATGTCTGGTAATTGATTGTTCTCTGTAATTGTGTTTAAGTTTGCATTCGCTGATAAATTTGCGCTGATATTCTGTAAGCGGGAGCTTTCAAGTCCCTCTCCATCTCCCATTACTATGTTCGACATTGATGAATCTCCACCGATGCGGTGGGAAACGGACTCAAAACCCGAGTCACCACTCACCACGGATGTAGGAACCAGCCACGGTGAATCAGCATCTAGGGTATCGGCCGCAGTTGGAGAGGGGCGTGTATGATGCTCTTCACTCATCGCTGCAACAGCCAGAGCACCAGAGCTATTGCAGAAGGGGCCGCGCATTGGGTAGTCGGAGCTCGGCCCCGGATCACCCCGACTCCTGCTGATTTCGCTCTCTGAACTCGCAGCCTGCAGGCACTGACGAGAGGGAGGTACCACGTCCCCGAAACCCTCTCGAGATCCAAGAGGGCCCAAGGTACTGAATCGAATATTGTTTTGGGTTTGTTGCATGGTTGAGGTGCGTTTAAAGACCGCCGTCAAAAAGGATTGGATAAACTTCGTTCGATAAGCACGTTCAGATTTAGATATGGTTCATGCTCTGGTCGTGGAACACGTCTTCATTTCTTAGATTAGGACCAGATTCAGAATGATTTGACAACTATAGATTAACTTGCGAGACATCTACGTCAGTGGCTAATGAGCGGCGATGAATATCAATGGATATAGACATAAAGATGCCAAAGAGGTACACCAACAGCAGTTTAAATGCACCCGTACCAGGTCACCGATGCGTCGACAGTTGTGGACGAACCAAAGGTGAAGTGAATGTTACAGAGCCAACACAAAGGCGGGGCAATCCAGCGCTCCGAGGATTTCCGCAATTGAGAGTGCATTTGGGAGTTCAGATTAACGGTGCACCGGTACACCGGCGGCTATGATCGGGAGAGTTCACAGCCACTTTGATCCAGCGGAGCTTCAATATTTTGTGATGTGATGGGCTATGCGTACTAAAATAAACAATGTACAAACAAGTGCGCGTTTTGCGATAATGTCCGACCACGACCTGTCTGAAGCCTCCGTTGACGCGCCACAACAGCCCCGGAGCCTCACACTTGCTCAAACTCTCTGCTTCACACGACTGCTTTCTGTCCTCAAGCGTGACATTCTCCTTGTACAGCCTGTCAATGTAACCACTGGCACGGAGGAAGCTCCTCTTGTCCTCCCTCCCAGCATTACAGAGTTTGTTGCGGATGCTGTCGGTGTCCCCGAGTCCTCTGTTTCTGGCTTCTGGACTCGCTTGAGGGAAGACATCTGGGATTTACCCGAGCAAACTCTAAGCGAGCATGAAGAAGGACTTTTCCGGGAACATGGCTGGAAACGCGGTATAAGTAATTGGCCTACCCTTCTAATATAGGGAATTCACTGAACTGTGCTGCAAGCTTCTTTAACCCTCTACCCTCCGTCCCACCACTGCACGAACAGCAACTGTGGCCGGCACAAGCATCTTACCAACGCCGAAATGCGACAAGTTGTTGTTTATACCGTCGGCAAAGGAGTTGTTCCAGCATGGGAGGTGCAGCTGTACTGCCGGGACTGCAATACCACCTACTATCCAAACTTTTCCGTTCATCGGGGGACGCGGACATATGACGCTGGCATTCCGCAATACATCCAAATTGGTGGGCATCAGTACGCCGAAAGAAAGTTGGCGGGATCATGGATTAGTCTCATGCTGGTCGCACAGTACGTGCAGGGACTTTTTCTGCCCACCCATATGCTTAATCATGATCAACTCAGTGTTTCCGCCACCAACTGTTCACGCGTATACGATATGGCCTTATCCGGTCAGGAGGAGCAAGATTTTGCTGCTGGCGGTTGGCAG
Organism: Mycena leptocephala; assembly: GCA_029378395.1. Lineage (NCBI taxonomy): Eukaryota > Fungi > Basidiomycota > Agaricomycetes > Agaricales > Mycenaceae > Mycena > Mycena leptocephala. The sequence continues at coordinate 1,896 of JARJLF010003143.1, read as the reverse complement.
TTTGGCTCTCTCCTCTCCACCAACCACGTCTGGGATGCATTCATTATCTTGACGCTACTCGACTACCACGATCGCCGCAACACATGCCTCCAAGTCCCGCATACTGGAGATCAAAAAGACAGGTTTACGGCTGCCATGACCGCGCGTAATGTGGAAGTGATTGTTAGCGGCCAAGACATCGTCGACCACTGCTGTGATAAGTGTATGCGCGAGTGGACCAGGCCGGATGGTACACCGTGTAAGTAAAATTTATCCTGTTAATCTCCGCACAGGAAATAACACTCACCTCCTTGCAGACAATGTTCAAACAATCATCAGCGATGGACTTGCAATGGGCCATGTCCGATGCCAATTCCCCCACTGCACCGAATACCTCAACAATAATCGGGATCACTTCTGTCTCACCCACAAGGACCTCGAAAACATCTGCTCGATTGTCGGTGCGAGCGCCCAGCCACCGCGGGAAAGAAGTCATGTGACGACACAAAGCATGCCGAGATAGAACGTCTGCACTATGAGCGAGGTAAAGCAGCGTTCACTCTCCGCGATCGTCTCCAAAAGCATCGCTTGGCACATCCTAGTGACGGCGAAGAGTCCGAGGTACTGATTGCCGAGGACGACATCGAGTGGTTCGAGATGGATGAACATGGAAATCTTGCGTGCATAGCATAGAAAACCCTGGCTCAGTCGGCACCGCAGATACCGCCGACTGCGAAGCAACCAAGTCTGCCGATGGCAACCGCAAGCACAAGGCGCTCTTTGGTCGATGCTGTACCCACAACGAGCAGATCTTGGTCTGGCCTTGCGGGATTATATTTGCACGCGCGACGTTCTATCATGCGGAGGCGGTCTCAAACGTCCTGGTACGTCCTTCTCTCTGTGAAAAGTAATCTCTTCTCATTGTTGCTTCCAGCTCTTCGTACAAAAAGTGTTCTCAGTTCCTGGCGCGCACAAGCCCGAGCATCTGGTTTACGACACCAATTGCGATGCAAAGCAGCAGGTCCTCGCGCATCCCGATGTTTGGGGTTGGTTCAACGACGTCGGCATGACTGTCGATGTCTTTCACTTCCTTCACAAACACTCTGCTGGCCATACATTTTGCCAAACACACTGCAACCCCGTCGCATATCCAGAGCTCATGAATGCCGACGGGAAGACCTGGTTCTTCAACACATCTGTCGCCGAGCAGACGAACGTCTGGCTTGGAGGGTATCACTCCATCTGCCGCGAGATGCTCCCCATCAAGTACAACTTTTTCCTTGACGAAATGATTCGTCTTCGCAACGAGAACAAGCTTGCAGAGCTTAAGGCCGCAGGACATAACCCTAGGCGACGTGTTCGAAGATCTTAATACACATTGTTATTCTATCTACATTCTGGCTAATCTACATCATCGAGGTAATCTACATTATCGAAAGTAATAAAAATGGCTATTATGCAAATATCTAATTGCGCATCTGCTCCGCATTGAGCTGTAAGCGGAACGTACTCCACAACCGTCCTCCGTCCTCCCGCAGCCAGCGAACGACGCTGGAGCTCGGACAAGGCAGACTTCCAGCATCTGACATTGTCGTCGTATGTCGCCGATTTGTACGGCCTCTGGAAGACGTGGATGAAACGAGGGCCGCGGTTCATCCCTGCCAGCTCCTGCGAGTCCATGCGGAGGATACCATCAACGACATCAACGGTGTACATCCCACCAGGCCATTTGAGGGTGGGTGCCAAGGGCTCCAACGGTGTCGTGGGCTCTGAGGGCTCCAATGGTGTCGGGGGCTCCGACGCGGAAGAGAGAGATGGAGAGTAGAGGGAGAGGGCAGAGGGTGGAGATGAGGTGGTGCTCGCGCTAGGAGGTGCATGCCCAGTGCTGATGACGTCGGTGTTGATGGCGAGGCGCGG
>JARJLF010003142.1:0-22062 GCA_029378395.1 Mycena leptocephala | reverse complement strand
GACGCAATCTCCTCAGCGGATGGGGCGGACACACGCCCTCTAGCCTCACTACATTTTGATGGCCTCGTGCTCAATTTGATGAAGAGGTATGTCCATGCTGGATGCTGTGCAATCCGACGAGCCGCAAATAAAAACCTTTGGGCCAAAGGCCTGACGAGTACTGCCATGCCAGCAATGGCCCTAAGCTCAAGTTGGTTCGGAGAGTGGGTCTTATTTTCAAAAACCGGCCCCGGTTCCGCTTTTCGCTGATCGGATATCCCTTGATCCAGTTTAAGGCGGTGCCAGCCCGGGACGACTGACCGTACATCCGACAGTAGTGTCAGCCTGGAACAGCTGACCATAGCCAACTGACCAACCATTTACAGTAATACAAGACATGCCTTCGCTCCGGCATAAGCGCAGGCTGCCGCAGTGGAAAGACCATCAATCGTAAATCGCTGAATGTAATGATTCGGGAGGTCCCGGATCGTTGGTTGGCATTGTACGAGGAGAGCACATTCAAAATTTCATGCATTCACTGAAGAATCGAAACACCAACATCTGTATCATAAATCAAGTCCCAGTCCAATGCGCGACCCACCCTTTTTCATCAGCTACAACTGTAGGCTAGGGGAAAATAGGTTGGAAATAGACTGAACTTTGGACGCTCCATTGCCATCAACCGCTTAAATGTTGGCCTTGAGCGCGAGCACTTTGATAATTAATTTGATACTTACCTCGTGGGGCTGTCGAAAACTCCAAGAAAAATTGCGGGGTGTGTGTAGGCATACCGTGCTACGGCTACGTGGACAGAGCGGCTCGAGACTACAAAGAATGAGTTAACGTTCATATGCATGTAGGAGAGTAAAACATGTCAGGTAACGCACAAAGGCGCATCTCATCTTTCGCGGGAAGTCCAGAACATCAGACGTGTTGCGGATGCGCTCCGACCGTATGGCATGGTGGTAGGAGTGTCTGGACATAGTGGAGCGTCAGCGGCGGCGCGTACATGGCGGGAGATCAAGGCTTAATAGAAATATGTCAGCAAACGCAAGGTGTTAGCATGAGGCTGGCTCAAGCAAACGCGAACATTCAATAGAAATAGAAGGGCCCTCAGACGTTTGGAGTCGACGCGGGGCGGTGGAGAGCCGAGTTGGACATCCGCAACGATGCTGACGCGGCAAGTCTTGTGGAGCTACGTCAGCCGTGTTGAGAAGAATGTAACAGTGGAAAGGAATTCGCCGCAATAACGTACAGTACTCAGAGACCGCTGATTGGAGGGCCTGACGTCCGCACGCGGGGAGGACAGAAAAAACCCACTAGATCGAAGAAAAAAAGTTGGTTGGCCAAAGATGCACTGCACTGATTTGAACCAGTCAGTGTATGAGTCGGTGCACGCTCAAATAGTGGCTGGAGTATTCCCACCTAGCAGCTCGCAGTGTAAGGCTATGAGAAAAAGCCTTCCAAAGCATGAGGCTCAATCAAAATCGATGTGCGCATTAAAGTCTGAATCACCCTACGTAGCAGTGTGTAAAGCTATGTTTAGCATTATTGTCAATGCATTGGATTGCGCACCATCGTTCCTGACAGCAAAGCATATACGCAATTTACAGCTTCCGTGTGCGCAGAAGCACTGTTTTCGAGGAATTTGAATATCGAGGAATTCGGAGCTTTTATGGCCCTGTTGGAAAGCGTCAACCAACGATATCCTCGCAATGGGAAACCTCACGGTGGACGGGATTGTGGGCTTCCTTCGAGCCGTTCGGATTCGTCTGTTATTCTGGATCGCTACCTAATACCAAAGAATGCGTACAAAACCAGAAATATCTCAGTGCCATGTCAGTCAAGTAATGCGACAATGCAAGAGTGTGCTGCGCACCTCAGAATTGTACCGCAAGGACAGGGACAAATTGGACCAACTGAGGGATTCTCGTTACGTTCTAGGAGGAGACTCTGAATTGTTGCAGAGACAGCAACAAACGAAACCACACAGACGGAGCGCGAAAGCGATGCGAAACGGGCGGAGATGATGAGGGTTGGGAAGAAAGAAAAAGGCGAAAGAGACCAGTCCTTTTGAACGGAAATTAAGAGGCTGATCGGCGAGGTCGAAAATAACATAGTTGCGCGCCCAGTTCTCTGGACCGAAGTTAATTTCGGATGCACCTGTTACCAGACAAACCCTCAAAACAAAATGGGAATAGACAGACAGAAGCCGCGGAATGACAGTGGGAAAAAGGGACGAATAAAAAAAGGTGCAATGTGATACGAGGCATCTGCTTGATACACGAGGCATTGCGGGCCCTGTTCTCGAGACCGAAGTTAATTTCGGATGCACCCGTTGGCAGACAGACCCTGAAAACAAAAAGGGAAATGGGATGTATAGATAGAAGCCGCCGGAAGGACAGTGGGAAAATGGAAGAATGCAAACAGGTGCAATGTGATACGAGGCATCTACTTAATACATGAGGTATGAGTATGCGGGCCCTGTTCTCAAGACCGAAGTTAATTTCGGATGCACCCGTTGGCAGACAGACCCTGAAAACAAAAAGGGAAATAGGATGTATAGATAGAAGCCGCCGGAATGACAGTGGGAAAATGGAAGAGTACAAACAGGTGCAATGTGATACGAGGCATCTGCTTAATACATGAGGTATTGGTAATCCACGATCGAGTTTTCTAGGATTCGGATTTACGGAGGGTTTACGGAAGGGAGACCTGGAACCTAAGACGGTACCAAGAATTTTCTGTGTCGGCATCCCCATTGCAATACAGTCATTGCTACCCATTGATCTCGCTTGCCTACGCCGAAGCGCAGCGAAGGGATGCCTTGTCTTGAATGTCGTTTATCGATCTTCCCAATTGGGAAATGCCGTCTAATCATAGCCGTACTACACGTGGGTCCAGGCTGTCGCCTCGCTCTTGCCTCCTGCTTCCTGCTCTAACGCACCAGCATCCCACTCCCTCTGCTCAGCTTACTACACCATTCTCTTCCACCCAAATAGGAACCGGGTACTGAATACATAGTAGAATGTCAAACAAGGACGCCATTCAACGAGCTGAACTACCTCATAAATCACGTATTCCTCCCACCCAAGTTGCCTCAGAAGGAGGACGGCTCTATCCAGGCGGATCGGGCCCTCTGCACTCTGGTTATCCACGAAGCCATCTCGTTCCAAGGCATCCTGGTCTCACCCGACGACCTTCAAAAATGGGATGTGGTCACTAGGATGCTCCAGCAGCTCGGACATATCCAGCAATCATGGAATGCCTCTCCGAATTGTTAGGAAATATGCGCATCCTGGTGTGTACAGTGCTTTCATATGTTTACTGTCACTTATTGCAAAAAATACAGACTCCATTGTCATTCCCATCACAGCCCAGAATGCCGCGGTAATTCTCCGCAAGCAGCGGGAATACATCGTCATAGAATGCTTCGAGGTCGATCCTCCAAACAGCGAGATCATGGCCGCCATCGGCCGTGTTGTCTGCTTGTACCCCCACGCTGCAATCGGCGTGTCCAACAACACCTTCGATAATCTCGCCTTCCGTCAAGAACTGGTGTCATTCCTAATCCACATGGCTGCAGACAGCCTGCCCGACTCTGAGCCCTTCGTGAAGAAGGCGGGAACCCAAGTGTCCGAGTTTCGCGACAGCGCCTCGGGCCACTACATTACCCACTCCTCCCGCCATCCTACGCGGATATGCGGGAAGCTTCGCCGCCGTTGGCCATCGCACGCGAAAGCGTGTCCGCAACGAGATTCTATGGAAAGATGCTCGAGCTCCGTGGCGCAGAGTGAGTACTTTCTATCAGCTTATTATATTTCCTTGTCGCTAATTTTGCGCTCGAAAGAATCCTCTTTGGCTCGTCATCCGCGTTGCGATCCAAAGCACCTTGAGACAGGATTCTGAGTCTACTGACGCTCTCTACAAATCTTTCATGGTGCATCTCATGACCAATATACTCCGCACTGCGGTGGAGAACACCTGTCCAGCGAGTTGCTTTTTTGCATGCGGGCAAAGATTGCTCGCCGCGTCGAAAAACTCCCCACCATTTCACCTAAACTATACGGCCTTGCGAGGGATGCATCGGGAGCGGCAACCGCTTTGCTGGAGGCGCGATGGAATACCATTCGACTCGAGCAGGAAAGGTCGTCGTATTGGGCGCCTACAGAGCTCGACCTCGAGAAGGACACCCATCTCTCCCTCCCTAACAGCAAAGACTACATTCAGCAGCGCATCGCCCAGGACGGAGCCCACACAGTGCCCGACCATTTCCAGCCCACCGAATCTTTACGTGTTTGCCAGACAGACGAGTTCCGCACGCTGACCAGTGCGATCCTCGAAGAGGCGTTCTTCCGAGGCAAAGATGTGTTTGTCGCTCTTGCAGATTTCGAGGCCTCAGTCCAGAACAACATCGACATGTGGGTATCCAGTCATCGGGAGGAGAGTGATTGTGCAGTGATTGCTACCTGTATCAAGGAGTACAATACCGCTGCCAAACTCCGTTATGCCGGCGATCCGGAGAATCAGTCGATGCGCCTCTTGGTCATTTTCGATCTGTGGGTTGCACTCGATCAGCTGACCCGTTTCTATCATCCCGAGCTCAAAGATTACTCTCCCGAGGTTCCACTCGAAATTCTAGAACCTCTGCTCATTCGCAAATCGGTTCAACTCGAGCGCATCGTGCACATTCAACGGTACCTTCGTTCCCGTCATCTCGGGGCCATCTATGGATCGGTCTTCACGGATTCCACTAGCTCGACGACCTTTGCTGCGCGGTACTTTGCCCGTTCTCCCGAGCTGCAGCAGCTCTACCAGAAGATATGTAATAGCGCACAGAAAGACCGTGACGCGAAAATCAGACAGTTGTCGACAGCCCAGCAAGAGTACCACTCTCTTTTGCAACGGGCTAGAGCCCGCAAAGAGTGCGACAAATGGGAGAATCATTGGGGCCGTAAAAAGAAGCACTCAAAATACTGCGAGAAGTGTCGCCTGGAGACAACAGCAAAGAACATGAAGATCAAGGTGCACGAGTGGCCCTTACCATCGAACATAGATGACGCCAAGAACGTTGTATTCGAGCTGCGCTTGCCGACGGCGTTCCATATCTGGCGCGACATGACAGCCATGGTCCTGGGGGATATTTGTGCTGTAAATCCACCCACTAGGGCCGAGATCGCTACCACGCTCAGCGGGTATGCTGGACTATGCGTGTATCTGCCGTCCAGTGTTTCTCCTCGTATCACCTACGCCTCGTACACCAAGTCTTTCGTGGTCAGCCACTATCAGAGCCAGGCGGTGTCCGTAGCGACGACGGACAGTATATGCAAACCTAACGGGCTCAAATATCGACTATATGATTGTTCACGTTGCTGTTGGGCTGTAGCATCCTTTTCACAGTGCAGCCTTTCCGATGCCTGCACTCCTGCACTTTCGCCCTCCAGCCCATACTTCCCATCCGCACACACGCTCACCTCGACGTTACATACCCCGAATTCCGTCGTGGCATCCCAGGATCAAGCCAGTGCTTCGCTGAATTTGCACGAACACCATTCGTTTGGGAGTTTGCGCAGCGGGGGACGTCTCCAGTGGCTCAATATTACCCGAGAGCTCCGCATGCGCGTTCTTGCGTTCCATCACGCCGATGTCCACACCCTGATCGCACAAGCTGCCTCGCAGATTGGTCCCATTTCACAACAAGATGCTGCGGAGTGGCACGTCGAGCTCATCGAGCATGCTTTCGGTCAACTTCTTCTCGAGGAGCTTGAAAGACTGCTTTCTGATACACGAGATAATTGGTCTAACACGACGACTGTTCAGACCATTGTGTTCCTGCTTGGTCGATGGCTCGTTGCTGCCCGGGGTCACCCAGACTTGGTTGTGCGCGGATGTCGATTACTACGAGAGGCCCGAACTGTCACATACGACTGGATGCGTCTTTTGATCTCTCGATTGCAGGGCTTCACGGACCAGGAAGCGGTTACAAAATTCCAGACTCGCATCTGTACCATCGCCGCAGTTTGCCGTGCTACATACGACGTTGACCCGATCTATTTCGCAAACATCCTCTCTAGCGACGAGGATGTCAGCATAATAATCGAGTGCTCCATCGTAATCCATGACAATTCCCCTCCTCACGATACCGATATTCATGACCCCCTGCGCACATTGCTCATGCGGGACCGTCGACTCTCTCATTCAATTGAGCCCTTCTTGCGAACTCGGATAGAGCACAATCGTGATGGTCTCGACAAAGCTGTCCAGTGCGAATGGCCCGGTTATAGACCGGCTGACCCATGGGTGTTCGCATCGGGGGCAAATGGGTGTTGGGTGAGCACTGGAACGGCTAGTGTTGCGGGCGCAAACCCCCAGGTCATAGACATCAATATACGTAACGGTACCCTGCTCGTAGATGGGAAGCCGCTCGGTCGCCTTCCAAAGGAGATCGCTTCACACGAGACGTACACCAGATTGTTTGGCACGGTATGCACTCATCATAGTCAGCGGAATGCAATTAACACCTCCTACAGAAAATTCTGGACATTATTCCATCCCGCCTTCCTGGCATGGATTTCGCAACGAGACAGGCAATCTTCGGTGCTCAGGTGAGGTTATATTCCGTTTTCTGGTATCTTTAGATTGACCGTGTTATTAGATACATTTCCACCTTGACCGAACAAACGAGCTTGTCATCCAGGCTCAGTGGGGCTCCTCTGTCTATGAGCTCATCCCCCACTTCAAATTCATTAACGACCTCCCCACCTTCTTCGCTGTCCATTATACCCATTGGCTTCTACTTGGGCAGTCGACGAGGAGCGTGGTGGAGTTTCGTCCATGCGCGACTTGGTGGGAAACAAATACAGATAGTAATTGGCGGATAGAGTGTTGTTCATCACAGATGCACCGTGGAACCGTCTATATGGTGGACATCCATTCCCCCACTTTCGAAATGTGCTGGGATCGGGTCGCTGCGTTGGAAGAGAGGTGTTACCTCACCGTCACCGTTGATTGCAAACTGGGGGGATTGTTGAAAGTTGAGCTGCCTCGCTACAAGCTCTCGTTTTTTGTCAACGAGAACGAAGATCTTGAATCTCTGGACTTACAGGCTATGCTCGTTGACATCAACCAGTCGGCTGGGACTCTCTTTGGATTATCCCGTCAACTCGTACTGCGGGTCAAAGACCCAAATACAACACAGTCCAGTCACCCTTCCTGCCGCATACTTATCGTCCCATTTGGTGACCTCGTTCCACGTATCTGCGACCACCACGTTAAGGTTGATATCATCCTTACCGGTGCAGAGATTCCGTATTTCAAGTATGACATCAACACCGATCTTGGATTCCTGAAAGCCACTACGCTGACAGCTGGGTTCTTCAAAATCCTGCTTCACGCATGCACTAGCCACCCATTGATCGACCAACTCACTGGGCGAACGGGACGGAGGAGGCCCTGAGCGAGCTGGCTTCGTCGCGCTCCTTCTCTTTCCAGAGTCTTTGTGACGAGGACACCGCGCTTTTGAAGAAAATAGGCTCTCTTAGCCCGGGGAGGCAGTTCTACCCCAAACATCTCGAGGTCATGGAGACTGTTTCATGGGGAGTTTTATGGCCATTGTCACAACACCACGCTTTCCACCTCTCGCGAATTCAATTCTGCAGTTCGCGGAGGACTTGGGTGTTTTCTGTCCGACAACCGCTATGGCGCGTGCGTCACTCGCTCTTGAGGCGCGTAGTAAACAGCTTCACCACCGCTATGCGTCGGAGCTCTCGAAGTTATACCCAGCGGAATTCGCCCATTATTCGAACTCTCGTGCCGATGATCGAGAGTATTATCCCCCAGTCGATGTGCGTCTCCGCTCAGGAACAGCAGAGTCTCGTGTTATATCAGCGTCCAATGCTGCAGATACTGCCGCTCTCGTCCAGAGTTGGCCGTCTTATCTTAATACCATTTCGGATCTCCGACGCCAAGTGGAATCGTGGCATGGTGTATCAGGGAATGCAGGTTTACCGTTGGCCATTTCATACAACAAGAGCTTCACCCAGACCGGGTTCCTTCCACCGATTGGTGTAGCCTTTATACACAATGTGTGAATGAGCGGACATCGATCAACAGTTCCAAGCTCACATTCACCCTTGCCGCAATCGCATACCAGCTCCCCGAGTATCGGCATATTCTTCCCACACTCCTATCATTTGCCAGCGTTGGCGATGCCTTCCGCGCATACCCTTGCCCTAACTATCCTGACCATGTCTATGATTTCACCCTTGGGCAGTCTCCATTGCGGGATGACTTGATACGCTTTGTGTCCACCTCTGCTGTCCTTTTGAACAGACAAGTTTTGCCAATCTATCGAAAGAACGGGGTGAATGCATTCAGGAGTACCACACTGAACGTGGCCGACAAATTGCGCTGGTCGTTCAGCATTTGCTTGGGCAGTGGCCTTGCGAGCAGCCCTCCATATTACTCCATCAGGGTCTCCTCCGCACGGATGGCTTTCGGGAAAACGTCCTGCAGCGTTTCCGTCATTGCTTCAGAAACCGTGACTTCCATGAACATTTGGGGCACGTCGAGAGCCTACTCCTTCAGCATCATAGCCCCATGAATTCACCCACGATGGAGCCGTATCAGCTTCATTCGGTTCCATATCATCCCATGCCTGCATTCCAAGCCATCGCCCTCCACCAACTTATTCAGCGGGACTCAGCTGCGTTCGGCTCATCCACGCCCACGGTTCCGGTGCTCGAGCTGGAGTCGGTGTTTGGTAAAACCACTCGGTCAACGGCCGAGCTTGAAAGGATACTGTGCAATTTGAGTGTGGGGAATGCCCAATCCCCCAACCCAAAGCTGCATCGGCTATATATCGATGCCATCGAGCGTAGCCGGAAGAAACTTGACTCCCAGGAGGCCGCCCCTTCTTTCTCGACTCCAGTCATGGATGCGCTCGTGAGATATCACGCCAAATGCCGGAGTGCAGTGGAAGAAATCATGCGCTCAATACTTTCAATTCTGGAACCCCACACGAGTTTTCCTCGAGAAGCAGGTCAAACCCCTCGGATTAACCTCCGGGCTCTGCTCTCAGAGCTGTTGTCATTTGCGACGCTGCCTCCGCGTTGGCAAGAGAAGTTTATTGCGTTGGCCCAGTCATTCATTCGTTTGCAAAGGTCGCAACGCCTTCTTCTTTTTTTCAGCATGAAGATGGAGAGCGACTTGAGTCGAGAACTGGCAAATCATAACTTCGAGCAGGACGAGGCATCTCAGAAGCCGGAGTGGCTATTGATACAGGTTCATATCCACTGGTCCGTTCACTGTCGTGTTCGGTAACATTTTTCTACAGATCGAAAGCAATGTTATCGTACGGCCCATACAAAGGGCTGTTGCAAACGAGATGATGACTCCCTCATCACAAGAGAACACCATCTTGCAGCTTAATATGGGAGAGGGAAAATCGTCCGTCATCGTCCCACTCATCACCGCTTTGCTTGCGGACGGGAAAATATTGACTCGCGTGGTGGTCCTCAAGTCATTATCTGTCCAGATGTTCCAGATGTTGCGTAATACACTCAGCGGCCTCGTCAATCGGCGAATCTTTTTCTTCCCCTTCTCCCGTGACGTGCAGGTTCGCAAAGCCTCACATGCACAGAAAATCCAATCACTCTTCGAGTTGTGTATGCGCGAGCGTGGAGTCTGGATTGCTCAACCCGAGCATATCCTTTCCTTCAAGCTCATGGGCCTGGATTTGATGCTTGACCCGGTCGCAGGAGCCGATGATTCTGTCTACAGCACGTTGCTTCGGTCCCAGCAATGGTTGAATGACAATGTCCGCGACATCTTGGATGAGAGCGACGAGATCCTTAGCGTCGGTTATCAACTGGTCTATACGAGCGGTCGACAGGAGCACTTGGAAGACCACCCTAATCGGTGGACGACAATACAGGGCATCCTCGCTTATGTTCAAGAAGTCGCCCTTGATCTAGCTGATGCCTTCCCCACAGGCGTCGAGCTCCATCATTCAAACACCGAAACTGCCTTCTACTCCAGTATTCGCATACTCACGCAAGAAGCGGGTAACTTCTTGGTCCGACGCATTGGAAGGAAACTACTGGAAACCAATGAGTTTCGCCTCCTTCATCCCGAAATCAGAGAAGATCTTTTCTGTTTTATCACAGAGTCTACACCTACCATCTCTCTAGCGAGGTTAAGGAAGGTCTGCGAGCACACCGCATTATGGAACGGGATTCTTCTCCGCCGAGGGATTCTTGCGGGAGGGATTTTGGTCTTTGCGCTCCAGAAGAAGCGTTGGCGCGTAAACTACGGCTTAGATCCGCGACGCACTATGCTCGCAGTCCCATACAGAGCCAAAGATGTGCCGTCTCTGCGAACTGATTTTGGACACCCAGACGTTGCAATTGTTTTGACCTGTTTGAGGTGACCTCTTTGCTTTCTCCCATTTACCCGATGCGAGTCTGAATCCTCCTTTCAGCTACTACTATGGGGGTCTCACGGACAAACAAGTTGATCTGTCCTTCGAGCTCTTACTTGCACTCGATAACCCCGCCCTAGAATACGAGGTAACAGTGTGTCCATTTATATACCAATGTTGATCCTCATTGTTTCAGTCGTGGGTCCACAACGCCAGGGAAATTCCCGTCTCTTTGCGCGAAGTCATCGGTATCAACATGGAAGACACAGACCAACGTCGCAATATCCTCGCCCCGCTGTTCCGGTGCAATTTGGCGGTCGTGAATTTTTTCCTGCGCCAAGTAGTTTTCCCGAAGGAGGCGAAGCAGTTCCCGTACAAGCTAGCCACGTCTGCGTGGGATCTGGCAGAGAAGAAGAAGAATTTTGTTACAGGTGAGAGTGGGAAATTGTAGTCAACGCAAATGTGGGTGCTCAAGGATGATCTGTGCACAGGGTTTTCAGGGACAAATGATGGGCAGTACCTTCTCCCCACGTCTATCGCCCAACAGGATCCGTTGGATCAGCTCAGCACCGCCGCCAAAGTCCTTAGCTATCTCCTGCAGCCAGAAAGCAGAGAATATTGTTGCACGGAAGGGTGTTCCACGGCAGACTTCATGCAGCTCCTGGTCAAGAAAGAGCCAGAAATTCGTGTTCTGCTGGATGTTGGTGCTCAAATGCTCGAGATGCAAAACCCGGAACTCGCCAAATATTGGCTCTCCATCGCCCCCGCTCTTAAAGCCGTCGTTTATTTCAACGACAGTGACCAGCTCATGGTCATGGCTCGCGATGGCAGTACAGAGCCGCTTGTTTCATCCTCTTTTGCAGATCAGCTCGAAGACTGCGCCGTCTACCTCGACGATGTTCACACTCGTGGTACGGATCTGAAGCTTCCGCTCAAGACTCGTGCGGCAATAACGCTGGGCCCCGGGGTCACCAAAGACCGACTGGTTCAAGGTGTGTGCTTTAATTACCTTCCCCCATGCTTGCCGACTTTGGATCAGGGTCTATGCGCATGCGACAACTAGGGCAAGGGCAGTCAGTCATGTTCTTCGCACCTCCCGAAGTCGACCGCAATATTCGATTCCATTGCAAACTTGATGATGATTCCCACATTTCGTCGCAGAACATTATCCAATGGGTGATGGTGGAGACTATCTCCAATATTGACCAATTCGTTCCACATTGGGCCAAGCAAGGCGTCGGCTACAAGAAACGACATGCCGCGTGGTCCCAATACATCCAGGAGGACTCGCCCGACTCTGTCGCAGGCCTGCGCTCCACGTGGGTTGAGAAGGAAGCCCGCACGTTACACGAGATGTACGACTTTGGTCATTCGTCGACCCAGAGGCATCGAGTGTTCGACATTTCAGAAATGGCCGATCGCTTGGACGTGGTGGGATTTTCGCAGATCGTGGAGGCCAGCAATGATGAAGAGCAGGAGAGGGAGGTCGCCCACGAGGTAGAACGGGAACGCCAGGTAGGATCTCACTATTTCGGGGTCGCATGGAACTAATCTAAATGACTAAAACAGGTCGAGCGTCCTGCCTCGGCTACACAGGCGTCGCACACCCTGTATTCAGACTTATGGCGGTTAGTAAGGACGGGTGCTGTGAAACGCAACTCTCCCGCTTTCGTTTCGCCGTTCTCGATGTTCACCGCGCTCGACAAGAATGGAGCGTGGAGCTCACGAATGCTGGCCACTAGAGATTTCGCCAGCACAGTTCAGGCCATTGGCCATCCTAAGGACTATGTCCGCCCAGTGACATGGATTCTCTCCACTTCGTTCGGAGGAGGACACTTGATTATCATCAGCCCTTGGGAGGCAAACGAGCTTCTCCCTGACATCCGGGATAGCCCACACGTTCATCTACACCAATATGCCCCGCGGACAATGGAGAACATGCAGTCCTTCGAGGACTTACGCTTCTACACCCTTCCCACGTCGAGACCGCTCCCAAGCGGGCGCTGGGGCGTAAATGAGATAACTCAGCTCAATCTCTTCGCCGGTCAACTATACCTGAAAAACATGAACGAGTACAGAAGGCTCTGCAACATGCTGGGGCTATATATCGATAATGAGGTCAGCGGAGACGGCTCTACCGTCAGGTACGAGAGCGATGGGTTTGTGGCACCGGGAAATCGTCGGGGGGCAATGGCAGAGAGCTGTTTCTTCACTGAGAGTCCGTTGTCGGCGGTAAAAGATCTAGTGGGCTGGCGCAGGAAGGGACTGGACTACAAACCGACCCACATGGGGCGAATCCTCCATGCGGATCTGGTACGGGAGGAGGACTTCAAGTAACCCAATAGCGGGTAAACAACTTTTAGAAATGTATCGTTCTCTTCTGATAAAATTACCATTGACAACTTCAAGTGAGTGCAGATGGGCTGAGGACATCTTCAGATGGCGGTACCGTTCGTGGGGGCAACTTTATGGGAATGCAACTAAAAGTGTGTGGAATGATAACCTGAGGATTTATATGTGCCAACTTGACATCGAATTACGCCTTGTTAGCGACTTGAACGCAAGTCAACCAGGTCATCCACTATGAGTCACCTGAAGGCTCATCGAAAACGTGAGGCAAAGTACACAGAACCAGACTGTTGTTAGCTCGAGAGCGGGGAATACAGATGCTCACATGTGAAGTGGCGCCGTTGAGATGCATGAGAATCGAGCAGAAACCTAATCCTTACTGCGAACCTGAGTTGAACTGAGCCGAGTTGAAGTCGCGCTCTGCAACGTATCGGAAACCTACTCGAGAGACGAAACGAAACGGAAGGATATTGATGCGAGCAGCGGCACCGCTGGTGCCGAATCAGACAAAGCCGCCGTGGATGGCAGCCGGCGGCCCGACGCAAACGCCGTCGGAATTCACAGCCCTCCCGATCGGGTTCAAGAACGACTAAAAGAAGGCCAGAGATTCGAATGCGAATTACTGACGGACAGAAAGTTCCAAATTGATTACTACACTCTATTCCACAGCTCCAGTACATCCGAGCTCCCCAAAAACACATTCTTTCATTTTCTTCGACCCCATACCCACTTCATATCTCCACAACCGGCGGGAGTGCGTGGCCCATCGGCCCAGTGATAAGGATCGAATCGAGCTGCGCCGTAGCCAACAGCAACTGTGCCTTGTCAAGAAAGACTGCGCGCTGGTCAGGTGGTCGCTCACAAATGAAAAGGCCGCGTCCAACAGTAAAGGGATTCGAGATTACTTCAAGAGCAAGAGCTGAGGAAACACAAAGGAGAAGGGATGGAACGGTTAATTAATCAGCTGCTGCGAGAAGCTGGTTGGTCGCAAATGAAAGGGCAGTGTTGAAAAGGAGAGGAACTCGGGATCGATGGGGTTAAATGAAATAAATGAAGAATATTCCAAACATTTGCAAAGAATCGTCGAGGATTTCGTTAAAGAACGGTTAATTTATGGACTGGTGCTTGTGTATCCCAAAGGAAGGAACTATATTGAGGGAATGTAGGGTACATAAAATACGGGTGAAAATCCCGGCGCTGTGCGCCGTGAAGGGAGTAATAGAGAGAGAGAAACTCGAAGCTGAAGCTGAAGGCCGAAGAAGACCAGAATGTCGATAGGAGTGCTGTAGCGGGAAGAGAGAAGTAACTCAGGGGCTACAGCACTACCACTTCATACATATATATCTCGTGTATTAAGCAGATGCCTCGAATCACATGCACCTGTTTACATCCTTCCATGTTTTCCCGATCCACTGCTCTTGCGGGGATCCCATTTCCTTTTTTTTATTTTTTATGTTAACCGGCTAACCCATTCATCGCAATTTAGCTTTGAGATCGGGGTGCAGTTATTTTCGACCTCGCCGATCAACCGCTCAACGCTGTTCAAAGGCTAGTTCCACTGGGCCTCTTGCTTCTCCACCCCATCATCTCCCTGCTGCGCTCTCGCTCATCGCGCCGTTCGTCCAATTTCCATCCTCCAGCTTGCTCCGACCAACTAACCGCCCTCGGTTCTGTGTAGGCCGCACACAAGCCGTCCTTTTCATCCCATGCCCGCACGCGCTGGGAAGGGTAAGCAATGTCCTGCATTTCACTCCATCTTCCATCCCATTTCCATCCAGAGCGAGGCATTCCAGGTGGTATATTTACTTCTTACCCTCCGCAGGAGACTGATCAGGTCGGCTTCCCTCTTTCTCACCGTATTTGATTTTTCTTCTTTGATTGCGGCTGGGGCTGACGCGTTTGGCCTGAGTATGTCTGCAATTGCTGTCCACCACAGAGCCGTATGTTCAACCCAGGGGTCCATCTCCTCGAATGCCATCCTCGGCAGTCTCCATTGCATGCACTATTATCCCACTGAGAGCTTTGATTCATTCTCTTCTTCGGCTTCAGCAAAACAGCGTGAATTCACCTGCTGAATCGACCCTTCTTCGCTTTCAGCGTAGACCAAACCTTGGAAACTTGGTTCGCTGTTATGCCATGGATCCGCCTCTTCTCTGGGAATTGACATTACTCCTCCATTAACTGTATCTGCAGCTTTTCGTCAGGCTCACGGATCCGTTCACATGCAGTCATGTGAGTCCTTACCTCGGCGGTGCTGTTTCGCCCTGCTATCTGTGTTTAACTTTCTGCATTCTTCTAGCTTGAGATCCAGCAAAGAGAAACCGAGTTAAGTAGAATATTTTCGACTTGTCATACTTCCGACGGCTAATTACCAGCCACGCCAGGCAACGAGACTGTAATATCCTTAAACACTGCCTCGCAACGGTAAGCTATCTCTCGAGTAGTTCAATTTCTCATCCTGGATCATATATCCAGCGGCCGATATTGAAGTGAGTTACACCCTCTTGCATTGTCGGATGGCTGACTGACATATTCCTAAGCGGGGGAGGGGGGGGAACACATCCTTCAGCACTACCCCGTGAGGCAGGATGGTTCATTGCTCCGAAAAGCTCTCAGCTCCTTCCGCGGTAAGTTGTGCCAGTGTACGGACAGCGCGACTAATTACTCAGGACCTGCGTCTGGCACGAGTGTCCCCAAGTCCAAATTCCTCCAGAGAGGTGATCATGATGCCACACATTTATATCCAGGGTAAGCATCTTCCATAGCCCAGACCGAGAACGACCCGCACCTACATCGACCCTAATTGTACCTCATGCTGGCTACTCAGCGATTTACTCCACTCTCGTCAACAGGGGCGTCGCGAGCCTCATCAACACCTAGGTCAGTATTCGCTTCATTATTGGGCGCGCACTGACTGGTTCAAATACGTCCAAGCAACGCAGTGTCTCTTTTGCAACTCAACTTTCCGACAACCGTTTTGTTGGGTCCAATTAAATGACTACATTTATGTCTGTCGTAAGATCCTCTCCTCAGCCACGACTTCAACTTTTGTTTCTCTTTCTCAATTCCATCTCATGTAGTAGATCCGATCCAAGCTGCTTTAATTTCATTGCCTGTTGGATCACAATAATTACAGCTATGTTCCGCATTCTTACTTCTCACCACCCTTGGTGGATATGTTTACCAAGCGTTCGTATGAGAAGAGAGTATTTATGAATCGAAAATTTCGACCATGTTCGAATATTGGCCACCTTAAATTCCAAATCGTTAACGAAACATGCGCGCATCCAACGCTAACACCGCAGCGAAGCGAAGGCATGTCTTGTAAACATTATTCTGGCATCTCGCAATGTGATTGGCTAGTTGATCCGACACAGCACCTACCTCCTTTCTCCTCCCACCACGATGAGCGTGCGTCGCTCCTTAACCCGTCTTCTGGTTAACCTCTGCATCAATGTAAGGAGAGCAATCTAACGCTATCGACAATCTCGCCCCGCCATGACTACAGAATGCTCTTCCGAATGGCTCAGCAGCCTGAGAATGATTATATCAGTTTTGACACTGACTTCACTGGTCTTCTTCTCGCGAAAACACCGTGAGGGGTTGGCATTGTAGGCTGAGGCCCGGGCCCCGAGATTTGAACGATGGTGGCAGGTGATGGAAGCGCAGCTGCGCATCGATGTCTTGAACGGCCGACGGCCGCAACTCCAGTTGTTGCCATTACTCGCTAGCCTCGTTATGTCGAAGAATTTCCAGATATTCGACCGCATTCATCGTGCTATGCAGAAATTGTGGACCGTGCGCTGTGGGAGGGTAAGTCAGTGGCTGTGTGACCGGCGATCAAACACTTCTCTTTCTCTTCCACGTCGCTGGTTTTGTGTTTTGTTTCCACCGGACGCTCAAGTAATCCTTCGACGTCAATAAAAGGCAGGCAACTGTGAGTTTCTCGCTGGATGAATCGTATTCTCCTCTGGAACCAGCTGCGATATGGAAGAGAGTTAGGTGCAATTCCTCCTTCCCAGACCTGGATGACTAGGAAATCTCTGCTCCGGGTTAGGTGCGTATAAAACCCTTCTTTGTCCTTCTATGCGTCCCCGCTCCTTGCCGATTCACCAGCTTCACAACTTTCCCCGCCTTTGCTCCCCAGATCATCTCATCTTTCCCTCGTTCCTTCCGCCATCCCTTGCACGCTGTTTTGACTCTCTCTCGCCAGCTCCCGCGTTCTCTAACCCGAGTACTATCACCGACGACAACCCGCACTGCGAAATCCAGCGCACCGCTGCTAGGAACGGGATTAGGTCCGGGAGTGCGAGGTCAACGCCTTGACCGCGCAGTTCATGTCTGCCGTCGCTCGCTAGGCAGCTTTCTGGGTGTCGGGACGGCGAAGGTGCGCTTGCTGTAGTTGGATCTCCTGTCCGTATCATCATACCTTGTTCTTCTCCTCCCCCTTCCACGCCCTCGCCATCCATCTTCTTCTGGTCTCCATTTTCCTCATGATCCCTCTTTCCTTCCTGACGTGCGAAGACCACTAACCTCCTCCCTCTTTCCTTTTCAGATGTCGTCCTAGCCTTAGCCTACCATAACATCGCACGCGTCGAACCGCTGCCCGACTCTGTCATCCCTCTCCGACACTCGACCTCCGCTGGTGCCGCAGTCTGTGCCTCTGTAGGACGAGGCTACCCGTCAATGCACCTCGTCTTCTCCCTCCCACCAAGTACGGCAACTCTTCCGGCTCGCGCGCGCCACTGTGCTATGCAGCAGACTCACCGCCGGTACCGCGCTCCCGCACGAGAACTGGGATTCCGAGCACCTACTCGGAGAAGAGACCTTTCTTCTCGTCGCCCTCGCATTCGTGGCCATCCCCACCTCATACTCCTTCCGCACACCCACTGCAAGCTTCTCGCCGCAGTCGCGGTTCGAACGCCAGCCCCCTGCCGCCAGATTGCTGCACACGGCATTTGTGCGCGTCGCGGCTTGCCTCGTCCTCGTGACCACAGCACCCATGCCCCCCCGCCCCGTCGTCGGTGCTTCCTTTGTCCCGGGACTCACCCGCGTCGCCCATAGCGTTTCCATGCCCAGGTGCCGCGGGAGGAGGATCGGATGGAGGAGCAGGACGACACACCGCGGGCGATGGTAGAAGGAGGGGGAGAGTAGGAAGGAGGCGGAGACAGTGAGCACTGCGGGCGTACGGGCTTGACCTGCCTCCCCGCCCTCCGCGATGGCGTTTCGCGCGCGGATCACCGCGAGAACCGCTCGCGGGGCCTCACCGGCCGTCCAGTGAAAACAAGGGCTCGGCTGGTATCGTCGGGTATAGGCTGGGCTCGGAAGCACCGGCTGGTATTGCGTTGGTATCGCGCTGGCGAAGTTTTTCTCCAGTGACGTCAGGGATTTTCAAGTAGCTGACTTCAACTTGAAGACTATTTTGCTTCGCTTCAACTTTGCGTCCTCGGACTCATGAGGCTCGGCGCGCTGATGACAGAGATATGACATAGGTCCCAGCAAGGTGCCAGCGCACTCAAATACATCTCTGCCTCTTACCACCACCTTCCTGCTTGCTCCCCGTCGCCTGCCCTCCTCTCTCCGAGTCTCTCGCCGCTTCTTGACTCTCTAAGCTGCTGTCGGCTCTAGACTACGCTAGTATGGCCTTTGCGCGTATTCAAGGTACAGTATCCAAATGTCCTCTAGTGATGCACTCGCGTGGCGCACGTGCTGCAGCACTTGCCATTTCGTTTTTCTTGCGCACTGTGATGGCTGGAACAGTCATCCTCTTTTGATGCATCTCGAGGCTCGGTGCACATGATTCGTAACAACCGGCCGGGTAACAAAATAAATCCAGACACTTCAAGGGCGGTTCTTCGGAGTCCTATTTCCTCTGTGTTCTGTACATTAGGCTGTACTTCGGGCGATGATTCTCTGATAATTGACACCATTCCCGCTCTCCAGATCCTCGAAAGCATTGTAAGGTTAGTGTACCCATATAAGTATTCACAAACTAATTGTATTCATTTTTCAATCTTTAGACCGCACCTGTTCAGTGGTCGAATCTAAGTACATTATGTTTTGTTACGCCTTCCAAGTGCTTGACGCATCCTTTCGCAGACGGCAGTAAATTCGTAAAATCGTGAGCGACATCTATACATTGTTCCTGTATAGACTTACATGCCTAGTTTTAGGGCTGCGGTAACACAACTCAACCTGCGTCGCCCAGTAAGTTCTAGGCCATAAATATGTAACCTCTATTATTTATATTCGCAGTAGTTTGCGTAAGTCACCGTACCGGTATGTTGTCATAATTGTCTCGGAGTTCATTGAGGCTGAGAACTTGATTCAGGCGTTCGGATCCGTGTCAACCCCGTCCCCCACCCCTCTACTTGCCGTGCGCATTCTCATCTGTGTATCTCCCCATCTCCGGTCTCCGACACCGCAACCGACTCGAATCCACGTCCACTTCAAAAGGACGATGATATCCGGAGATTCTGGCGAATATTCCACGGGAACACGAGATGTATGGGCAGCGGTAGGCATATTAGGAAGTGAGCGGAGGGAGCGTGGAGCCACGGTAAGCTGAAGCGAGAGTACGGGCGCGGTAGACACGGGGCGTGTACAGTATAGATTGAATATATTTGGTTGCTCGATACAGCGCAATACCTCGCAATACCCTGGGATACTGCCCGATACATTTTGAAAATGCCATCAAGAAAATTCTCATTAGTTCACTGTGTGGCATCGTCTAGGAACGCGTAGTATCGCTAGCCGAGGATAAATGGTTTCC
The DNA here is from genome assembly GCA_029378395.1 of Mycena leptocephala. Classification (NCBI taxonomy): domain Eukaryota; kingdom Fungi; phylum Basidiomycota; class Agaricomycetes; order Agaricales; family Mycenaceae; genus Mycena; species Mycena leptocephala. The sequence continues at coordinate 2,542 of JARJLF010003142.1, read as the reverse complement.
TGTGGTTTCGCGATGCCAAACTATACCCGGCGATACCAACCGAGCCCTTGTTTTCACTGGGAGGCCTCACCCGCTGCCCACATTGTTTACCCACTGCGTTTTCGCGGGGACAGCGCGATAAGGATCGGAAATGGCACGGTGGAGGACTAGATACCACTGATGCGGCTGTACAGCGCTACGTTCAAACCACTCCACCCACAAGTCGTGCAACCGTCCCTCGCCTAGATGTTCTCCCACGCGTTTTATGGGCCGCTTACTCGCCTTTTCCCCTCGGCGGGCTCAAAGCAGGTCAACTCCCCTCATTAGCACTCGGGGCTTGACAAGGCTGTAATGCATACCGGTTCCGCTCACGCGTTCAAGCCATGTAATCTGAACTTATATGGGAGGGAAAGTAAAACACATTTTGATGGCGTCAGTATTTTGCGGCAATTTTATGTATGGATCTCGCCCCTGGGACCTCGCCCGCATTGCGGACAGTGCAACTCATCCCATAAGGACTGACGTCCTGTGTGCCTCCTCTTCCATCAACGCCACCTTGATCTTTGCTTCCATTTCGTCGTCGCTGAGATTGGGATTCTTTGCGATTTGACGGAGGTGCTCCTGTAGTCTTGTCGCGTACGGAAGGCATATGACCCGAAATGTGAACCCTAGACCATTTTTCACCCGCAACAGGTGCACATCCATACGCCCTTTACCTCGCGCCGAACGGACACTTCGATCAATCAGCTGCGCCCGAAATGGTGCCCCCGGAAAGGCAGCGAGCTTCTGCATCGGAGCGACATCCACAGTGGGGAAGCCAGTTGTGTAGTCTAGTACCAGGAGATAGGGCTCGTCTGGGTTCGCTTGTATGAACTGGACTTGAAGTGCGAGTGCCTGGCATCTGGAGCTGCGGAAGTCATTATATGCCAAGGCGCGCATGAAGGATAGATCCCGGGCTGTCAGGTCCTCGGACGGTCCTGCGAAGTTCGTGAATAACGTCCCGTGTCTGGCATGGCGGAGGAATCGGACTTACGATGTCTGTGGGGTGTCAGAGTTCTGCACGCGGAGCGATGGCCATATGAGTTCCAATCCACCGCTTGACATTGCGTGGAGCAGTAATAAGCCTGCTGACAGGACGAGCAGCGTCGGAACCTTTCTCGGGGCCCCAGCGCACCACACTACAATGATGAGCCGACGATTTCCGTGGACGATGAAGAGAACACACAGACCTCCACATTGTCACACACCTTGTCGTACGAAGTGATACCGTTCAATTCGTACTCTTCCAACCCTCGGTAACGAAGCTGCGCAGCACCGACGAATTTCTCCCAGTGTGGAAATACGGTAGAAAGCTGGAATTCGCGGGTGCTGGCCGCTTTTCGCGCCTTTTCGAGGGCAGGTCGCATATGCTTCAGGACGGAGTAGTAAACCGTATACGGGCAGAGTGTGCGGTCAAGGAACTCCACCAGATACTGCACGACAGGGCCAGATGCGATGGCGGCTGTCGCGCAACCGATGATTGCCTGGAGGATACCTGAGTCGAGGGCGGTTGAAAGGGAACAATGAACGGGCGGGACGAATATGTTGTGCAGCAGATGGCGCAGACAGGTTTTCATAAAATCACCAATGGTGGTCAGATTCGAGATGGAGAACGCATGAAAGACGCATGTGAAGGCGTCGATAACTCCATGCACAGCCAGTGAGGCCTCCCAGTCTTCGTCGCCACCGTCTTTCATCTCCTGAAAGTGGAGAAGGCCAAAGATTGGTCGCAGCAGATGCGCCGTGTTCTCGGTGACCTGCCGATCGGGGCCCAACGCGCGACGAACGTGAAGCACCACGAGGCGCGCGAGCTTGTGGACAGTACCGACGCCATCGAGAACCTCGGCGAGATGTTTTGGATGGAACACGTCGAGGCCCTCGAGCAATGGGCATACCAGTTGAAAGCCATCTTTATTCTCGAGGAGGACCGCCCACGCACGAACGATAACAAGACGGACACCGGGAGTTGCAGTAATCAGGGATGGAGTGCCCTCTTCCGACAGAAGACGCGCTAGTAGGGAAATATGATCTGTATATAGTTGGATCGAAGGGAAGCATTCATGTAAGGCCGGAAGCGAGTCCCAGTAGGAATCAATGAGGCATATCCACGGCCACATAGTAGACCAGAGGTCAGGAAGGATATCCAAGGGGAGGAGGGGAGATGTGATGTCCATGGAAAGGAAGTGGAGCGCCATGAGGGCACCGGTGATAGGTGCATAATCTGGCGAGAAATTCGACGAATTTTCAAGGTCCTCAACAATACTGGGATTCGGGTGGAATTGAGTATCGAATAGAAAACCGGATATAAGATGTTAGTATTCAATCCTGCGTCCGTGCAAAAATCGAGTAGTTCGATGAGGTGTCGTGTGGAGCCATTGGAAGCGGCGGTGGCCAAACTCTTGTGGAGCGACGTGTCAGTCCGGAATATGCTGTAAATGATAGAGACTTGCTCGTCCTGGTTCCTTGAGCCGAGATAGTGATACGAGATTGAAGATTGCGGGCGTCATGAAAGTTCTGCACAAGG
>JARJLF010003141.1:0-22070 GCA_029378395.1 Mycena leptocephala | reverse complement strand
TGGTCTGCCAAATGCCGTACTCAGTCACCCAGCGCGACATCGAGCGCGAGATTCTTCCCATGTGCAGACACGAAGGTCGAGTCTTCCTTCAAATTCAACGAAAATATTTATCCGATAACGAATGATAGGAATGGCACTCACGCTCTGGAACGTCCTAGCCACGGGCCACATCCGCAGCGACGCCGACGAAGAGCAGCGGCAGGCGAGCGGCGAGCTCGGCCGACACGTCATGGGTCCCTGGCTGCGCACCGCAGACGAGAAGAAAATGTGCGCCGCGCTCGAGGTCGTCGCGCAGCAAGTCGGCGCCAAGCACATCACCGCTGGTAAGCTTCCATTTGCAAATACAGTATTCGCCCTCATCGCAATAATTCATTTGTATGAACGATTAGTCGCAATAGCCTACACCCTGGCCAAAGCCCCTTCATGTACCCCATCATCGGCGGCCGCAAGGTCGAGCATCTCCTCGCCAACATCGAAGCGCTCGACATCAGCCTCACCCCGAGCAAATTGCGTACATCGAGGGCATCCTGCCTTTCGACTCGGGATTTCCATCCAATTATGTATGGAGCTTGGAATTACAATCCATGATCATGAAGCGCGTGCTAACCATTTATTTTTCGTAGAGCGGCACGTACGGCGGAGCGTACCCATTCCTGCTGTCTCTGTATGCGGCGTACGATCCACAGCCGCTTGTGCCGCCGGTCGCGCCGGCGCAGTAGACTGGTATCGACTCGGTCTGGTTACATTCTCTTTACGTATTTGTAAATGCTCTGCACTCCCTTCAACATTTAAGTTTAAAAGTCCGTCAGAGCTCAAGTATGCCGACGCCCGGGATCTCCGAACTGCCATATTTCACGGAACCATTATCCAACTGAGACTACGGGCGTCCTCTTTATCCAATGTGAAGAATGATTCGATCTTGTGTTCGCCATAAACTATTCCACCCCGCTTTCAACCGTGGGAATATCGGGTAAAAAGTAAACGTTTCGGGATGTTGATTTTTGCTGTAAAAGTAGAATTCGTGAGCTATCTCAAGAAACTTGAAGGATAGCTAGGACTCGGATGCCCACTTTAAACCGTAGATATGAAGTATCAGATCCGTGGCAATTTTGTGCTCAGGGCGTCCGATTCACGGCTCTTCTGATGTTCAACATGGCCCGTCACTGCTTAGATAGCATTTTTCAAGGGCAAGTACATTTTTTTCAACCTAGACATGCGGGTCCGCCTTCTCGTCATTCAATCCTTATATATATTTCCATAAACAACAATCTTATCCAAATCCGCAGCCGCGCCTGTTCAATTAATTCTCAGTCAGAGTAAGAGCTCCACCACTACTGCCCACATACCTCCATTCAGCCCAGAAAGAGTAATCGTATTTCCTCCTCCGCGGTTAAAAGTCACATTAAGCGGCTGGCTGAGAATTATCCCCGCATTTCCATCTCTCTGCCTCAGTGTCACAGGCGCACCACCGTTCACCGAGACGCTGGCGAATCGTGCAATGGCGAACGATTGGCCCGAGACGCCACGGTTATCTCCAACTGCGTTCGTATGGGTCAGCATACATGTTCGCTTATATTATCGAGGATGAGGCACTGACAGAGTCCGTCGGATTGTGGTAATAAAACGACACCCACTGCGGCTGCCCGGTGCCGACGATATTGAGCAGCGTGACACTAGCATCTCCGGTGACTGGGCGGAACAAATAAATAAATCTCCCCGCTCTTGGAGCTTACAGCACACATCCACTTACTGTTTGTCACGATCTTGCTTCCCGAGCAGGTCGGCTGGGAGCCCACTAATCAGCCGCGGCCTTCGACTGGATGAAAAACCGTAATACGGACGCAGATCGTGGGGTAAGCAGACCCAGCAACAACGCCGTGTTCCGCCTCGTAAACCGTGCCGTCCGGGTAGGCAACCTTACCAGTCTTGGTGTCGATCGTGTATAAGTCGTGCCAGTCAACAGTAAAGGATCCCGTGTGGTCGTTGATATCCGCGGGCAGCCATATGTACCTTCGATGAATTCGTGAACCGTTACGGAAGATACGAGGCAAAGTAGAGGGCTGAGTTACCTGCTATCATAGAGATCCGCCGAAGTAGACCACTGGTCGCCGCAATATATGAACGTCGTCGCATGAGATCCAGCGACTATTATGGTCATTGTGCTCTGCGAATTAAATGTCCGCGTCCCAGACCTGGGCGGTTGTCAACTTTGCACTATGGCGAGATGCGCCGCACGCACGGAGCAATGTATGACTGGATAGACCAAGGCCCGGCGATCTTTTCGGCAGAGAAAACAACGACGTTGTTGGGCCGGTACCCTGTTTTGTGGGACATGAGAATGTAGTAGCGTCCGCCGGTGTATAGCATATTTGGGGCCTCAAGATCAAAGTCTTGCGCTAAAGCATTAGATTATAATTTCTCTTCAAACGAACCACGCACTGAAGAATGTGTACACGACCTCTTCCACGTTTGTATAGTTGGCATTCATACGGGTTATTAAGTTATCGTGAGCGGCGTCCGCGTCCCCGTTACTATACAACGCATACGACTCGCCTTTGCAACGTCAGTGGTTTGCATGTAATGTTAACTGTGAACTTCGAACGTACCATCAACATCCTGAAACAGGCCAAAATCCTGGCTAGTTCCCCCCAAAGGACTGAATACATCTTGGAATGTGTACGGTCCTAAGCTATCTGTCAACACATAATTCTGAACGGGCGAAGCATCCGCACCAGTGACATTGGGGCTGGTTGCAATGCCTTGCTGCAGCAATCCGTACGACGAGTTGTCCGAATGGAACCACAACACCCATTCCTGTGTCGCCGCATTGAAGACGGATTTCGGACGCTCGACGACGCGGTCCGGAGAGATATCTGTCCCGTTAATAGGGGATAGCGCGCGTCCGCGGTAGTCCCAGTTCAAGAGATCCGAGGACGAATATACGTTGATTCCTGGAGTCAGTAATCCGTCACCGAGTCATTTGCGAGCTTGAAGATAGAACCGACCAGAGAAGAGCGCTTTATCTTCTTGCCGCTCGTTTTGCCCGAACCAGTACCATACTCCATCGCTCTCGACGATACCACCGGCATGCGCGCTCAGAAGGTCGCCAGAGGTGTCATACCAGGTTGCGCCTGGAACTATGTACTGATTTTTGCGACAGGTTCCTACGGTCGCAAGAAGGAAGCCTAGCAGCACAATTGAACGAGTGGGGAGTTGCATTCCGACTGCGTTCAACTTGAATAGTACAGTGCTGTGTGTTTAGGACAATCGTTGCCCCCCATGTTGTTTTATTATTCCGAAGCAAAGCCAAGAGAACAGTCATGGGACTCGGAATGCGGTTCTGCCTGAAGAGAAGGAGAACGTCCGCCAGCAGGCCGCCCCGCTGACTGGCTAGCGGGCCGTCGAGGCAGAAGATCGTCGTGGTCACGTTCAAGTTGTGAACCCGATTATTGCCGAAGTTCGGATCACACTTCAAGTCTGCCCTAAATTTTCAACCGGAACAAAATTGCCAGCGGTGATTCCGAGTCGACGCGATGCCACCAGCAATTTTTTCTATACTGTACCATTTCGTTCAATTCTAACGGGCTGTGATCTGTGACCCAAAAATTCGAACTTTGCTTTTCGTAGATTGCCCAGGAGGCGGACCGTGACACCTAAAAAAGTTCGTATATCCGGCATGGCTCGTTGGGCCGGAAACCCTTCCAGACAGTGAGGAAACGAGTGGAGACGGAGGAATCCAAGGTAGTTTCAGCTGATTTAGATCTGAATCGGTTCAAACTCATCTTTTGGGGGGCTTTTTGAAACAAAACACGCGCGCACACGAAGTTTTGACTTTTGAGTCAATAGGGTTGTTCACAGTCGCCCTTTTTGCTCCCTTTTTTCTCCCTTTTTGTACCCTTTTTCATGCCTGGCAGAACATGTACTATAAAGTCCAGAAAAATTCACCCCAGTCCTTTTTGAACATTTGAGGTGGTATGTGACCTTTGAAGAACAATATGAGCACCCAGGCTCCATGCAATGGAGAAAGGGAGCCAAAAAGGGCGCAAAAAAAGGTGGAAAAAGGGAGCACCAGCCTGGGGGTTTCACAGTTACCCTTTTTCGCGTCCTTTTTCATTCACTTTTTTTTTTTCAATTTCTCCAGAATTGCAGGTAGGACCCCGTTCTTTTCGGTTTCCTACCCTTTTTGTACTTCTAATTGGAAAAGGGAAAAAAAACCGGGCGAAAAATGAAGAGAATGGCAAAAAGGGCGAAAAAGGGTGGCAAAAAGGGCGGGAAAAAGGCCAACTGTGAACAACCCTATTTTTCGTTGGTTTCGTGACTTGTTTCGCATATTCAAAGATGCCCTCGGTGACCCGTGACAGGTACGAAAATTTTCGTATATTTTGGCCGCCTTGACGCGCGACATATGAATTGAATGAAATAGTACAGTACAGTAATTCTTTCATCATTTTTACCCCGTCAGGGTCTTGTCGCAGAAGCATCTAGTTGAATGTGCGGCCGCATGGCTTAAAATTCAACCTCATGCCGGTGAACGTTTTTGCCCGATCTTACTTAGGCACCATTCATCCCATCGTGTTGCCAGTGTGTCACATTTTACAACAATTTAGACTGTCTTCGAATGCCCTCCTGATGCGCGCGCCTGAAAAGCCCTGAAAATATCGGGAAGTTTTTTCCCCATATGTATATCTCAATAGATGTTTCTTGTCGTTGTCAATTCGACAGGATGAATGAACGACATGTGCATTGCTGGTATTGCACCCGAAGCGCTAGTTGAATCTGAGAACCGATTTTTTTCTGACACACTCCCAGATGCTGTAATGGTGGGGCTCTCTTTTTTTACAGCACTGCATATCTATGGCGGCCATGCATTGCAGTTTGACATATGCATGCAGCTGACTGTCATTATTTTTTTTACTAGCCACTGAGGATCGAGCAAATCTGTAGGGAAACTAATCGCACTAATTTGATCGGTTTTTTTTGGGCTTCGTCGCTTCAGGTATTATTTGGTTCGAGGATGCATTGTAACTTGGATTTTTCAGTATCAAGTCACGTGGGTAGGAGGTGATGTCCCGGATTAAGCAACGTCCCCTCGATTCATGAAGGTAAGAGGCCGGCAAGCGGCGGGTCACAAATAGACGAAGAATTGGTGGGTAGTACAATTTAGAAGGAAGGCATTTACAGGAGAGTAGAGCAAGTATTCACTAAGAACTAATTTTCGCCGTTCGGGTGCTTTACCTTTTCCCTTTGGATCGTCGTCTGGGTTGATATTTTCTGAGCTTCATGATATTTGAGTCGTCGTGAAGACCGATCCTCCGTTTAAGAGACAATGCCTGAGATTTCATTGGATGTACGAAGAAGTAAAGCAAAGAGAAACAACAGTTGCCAGACCGGACACTACCCGAATCCGATCAATGAGTCAGTCTATATGATCAAATCTGGTCACGTTTTTTTGTGGCGACATTTTTGCTACCCTAAGCACAAAAGAACTAAAGTTCTATTTGTGAATCAGTACCAAACACTGAAACACCCTTCACCAGCCACACCCAAGCTTGCCGCCGAGTTCATCGACACGCACTAGGAAGGTTGTCGATTATCAACCATGGAAATGGCTCTGTGGACAGGTGCAGATCCGCTGGCAAATTGGACTGTCCAGACTGTCCGCTGTCAAGGTTCTCAAGGAAGGCTTAGGCTCTTGGTCTTGACTTTACGGCTGGAAGGATATATGTGTCCCATTCAATGATCAGTAATCCATGCTGCGGACTGATGGTGTTATATTTTGGACCCTCTAACCTTGCTCTGACCCGGTTTATTCTAAGCAGTGCAGAGCCCAAGCATAGACGAGACAACAAGAATATTGTGGCGAGCCATCATATCAAGGGCGTGTTCCGCACGATGGGAATCAGAATCCTAAAGAAAAAGTCAAGCCGTTCAAGGCTCTTGGCCAATTCAAGCCTTTTCACCGACGTCACCGACAACCGCAGTGCCCCGCTCCCCACAATATTAATGCCAGCGCTTGGCATGAAGACAATGAAGGTGTGTCTCCGCATCTTCGCCGTTCAATGTGCTAATATACATGACGCAGTTACACAGCCCGTCGCTGGCGCAGATAGTCCTCAAGGTAAAGTAGGAGCTTGCCTAACATACTTACATATCCTGAACGTACATGAAACAAGTTAGGGCATTCGCCCATCGTATTTGTCATATTTTTCTTTGGCTGACCGCTGACGCGGTCTTCGTGAATTCGAGAGATCTACCGACAGTGATCGCTTACAACGAATTGAAGCACCGGTCCAACAATAATTGCGACAGAACTCGCGAACGGCGAGAGGATAGGCTCTTGACTTCACTGAAAACGAGACGAGCTAGCTCTCTGCGGATAACGGGATCTAGAGTGGAGTGCGCGGTCACCGAGGAGGTGTGTAACCGAACACAAAGACCCTGCAAACACTGAAAGGCGGCGCACCGACCACCACAAACTTTTTTTTCAGATGTCAAAGAACCCTGCCTTCCGACAAGCTCGGAAATGCCGTAGCTGACGATAGCGATGCACCTTCCAAATCCATGTAGCGTGAAGGCGTCATTGGCCACGGACCCTAATCGACCTTCGCCGCCTGTTTCTGCTGTAAAATCCAAGGAGAGCGCGGGCTCGGGTATCCAAAGCATCGGTGAATGGGCCGCGAACGTTACGGCAACAAAGTGCTGGAAAAAAGCTGAAATCCCGCACCTAGGATGTTGCCGGGGTGCGGCGTAGGTCTCCTTGTTGCGAGAGCGGAAGAAGGTGGAAGCGGCAAAGCAGCTCCTTGATGCTCCTCGTGTAAGTATCTGAAACCTCATTCACACCGGGCTCCAAGAAATGTCGTTGGCGCTGGATTGCGGGAGAGGACGCACTTCCGACGGGAACACTGCCCGACCCGGACTTCTCTTTCTGATACGACGGAGAGGAAATTTGGCGTGCCACCGTGGGGAAGATGCAGTAAGGTATCCTCCAATTACAAAGAACAAGAAGAGGAATATGTAGTAGGTTATGGCAGAGGAGACGAAAGACTCGGTTATTGGGAAGTAGCTCCGTAAAATTCACTGTATAGGCTTAATACACCGAGGTTAAAAAGTATCTTTCACGAACTATCTTTCAAGCCCTCTAGCTTTCATCCTTTCAGTCTTCTTCCAGCAAATTTTTTCGCGTGATTTTCGATTCCATCACTGATCATGTGACTGTATACCGGCAAAGAGTTACCCTTCCCGCCATGACTGCGATCGTCCTCTCTTTCCTGCTTGTATATTCGTAGATTCTCCATGGCAGACCGCTTGTCAACTAAAGTCGTTATCCCGCATCCGTCCGCGCCCAGTTGTCCCATCACAGGCGTCTTGGAACAACTCGTGCCGGACAAATCTACTCAAGGTCGAGAGATCGCTCTAGTCTGTTCTTTCCGTGTCATCGTTATGTGCATCGCTTATGTTTCTGCTAGATTCTCATGGTACCTTGGGGTAAGTGCCACGCTGCAGAATCCATCAGATATAGCACAGCAAAATACAATTGCCCTGTCAGGCATAAGGATTATTTGTTTCAACGGCGCCTCGCTCAGAGACTCCCGCAGGACTCTTTCAGATTCGACTTCCGGTATGCCCATTGCTATGCCGCCGCCCGCTGGCTACTAGCTAATTCCTCGCCAGCGGCAATCATGAAAGTCCCGGTACTTGGAACCAAAGTGCCTTTGTGGACGACCTCGAAGACCTTTCTGCGGTCGCCCAGTACCTGCTAAATGTCTACGGATATGTAGTCACGACAGTTATTGGGCATTCGCGTGGCTCCATCGTTGGCATGCGCTGGCTCTGCACGGCACCGGAAGCGTGCAATGTCACGGCGTTTGTAAACGCATCGGGTCGATACCGAATGGTAAATTAAAGTTCAGAAATAGCCGCCCCGCAGCCATTAACGCCTTCATTATGCAGAACAAGATCCTCGGTCAGTACTCCGTTAACAGCGCTCACCCAATGATGGCTGATTCTATCCTGTGCAGAAAGCGCCGTCGCTAAAAAATGGCGCGAGGGATTTGCCGTAGACGGCTACTATGACTGGACTACCACGGTAGCTCGAAAAACTGTAACCGCCAGAATACAGCCTGCGGACCTCGACCGATTTGTCAGCTGGGATACCTCACTTGTCTGGGATAAGTTTCCGGCAAACGTCCACGTATTGACCCTACACGGGTTATCAGACAACACTGTTCCTCCGTATGCTCAACTCCCTGCCGTACTTAGTCCGATCCTAAAGTATCCCGGCATCTAGATACGACTCGATCATTTATGCAAGGGCTTTAGGTAGTCGGTCTCCGGGCACGCATACGCTGCATATGGTCGAGGATGCGGATCACAACTTTACTGGGCGGCAGGATCAAGTCGTGGACTACATTATCGAGTGGTGGGACCTGTACGAGCGCGGAGAATTAAAGTCCTCGGGACTCTGGATGACGGGTGTTCGAGGCAAGCTGTAATCCCCTTACCTTGTACTTATTTTCGGCATTATAGACGACTCGCGTTCAGGAAACTGTTCACTAAGCTATAAACTCAATCATCGCATGAGTCAGAGCCAGCCCCGCAAACAGTGTCGGTCACGTAGCGCCCTACTGCACTGCGCGAATCCAAGACGTTTCACGTCGGCGGGCCTTCAAGCTCCGCAGTGCGATGGTCCCGAGTAGGAAATACTACTTTTTTGTCCATCTCCGAGGGCGCCAAACGGTATTTGCGGCCACGAGCTGCAACGACAGATGAGAACAAAAAGGCTGAATTAGGCGGTGCGTTTGTGCTGCTACATTCGTATGTCGTAACTAATAAATATATGTGCCTAGCGAAACTGGGTTCCTGATGGGCTATGATACAGTAATGGTATGTCCGTTTGTTTCCGTGATCTGCAAGAAGAAAGTCGAATCGAAGCGATCAAGATCAAGATCCCAAAATTATGCCTCCGTCTGGTGAAGCGATGTCGAATAGTGCAAAATATGAGGGGTGAATGGCGGGGGAAATTAAATGATAATTAGGTGCGTTTCGCCGTTCAACGAAACAAGTTGGCGCGCTGAATTATGGTCGCGAGGACGTGAATTATCGCGTTGTCGTCGCGTGCTATATGGTATGGGTGCGCGTCGAGGTGGTGCACTAGAAGAAGACTGGGCCCGTGGATGAGGCTCCTCCCTTCACTCCCGACCCTGAGCCCTGGCCCGACGACGAGGGCTTCGATCCAGATGATGATTGTCCGCTCATGGTGAAAGCGTGAGGGCGAAATATGCAAAGAGAGAGGAGGGGCGAGAGACGATGTCTTTGCTGTGGTAGGAAGGAGGCCACAGAATGAGTCAAGGAGAAGATGGTTGGACTGGCCTGGAACGGATTGCTTTTATACCATGGCGGCGCAGCCTTTTCGGACGGCATAACAAGAATTCTGACTCGATATAGAAGGCTTGTCACAGTCCCGTCCGTAAGCATCGCGCCGAATTGACGGTGAGAAGAAGCGGAGAACGTTTGGATCTGATATCGGGAGCCTGGAGTTTCAATGAAGTGGCATGGAGTTAACGCCCTGCACCGCAACCCTGGTACACCTCGATTGAAAAAAAGAGACACCATCAGGCACCCACATAATCGCAGCACAGCCTCCGGGGGCAAAAAAGAGCTGAAACGGGATGTCCGAATGTTGAATCTGGCAAGATAGTGACGCTCGGTGAGTAAATCCTTCCGTTTCTTGTTGCAAGGAGTCAAACCGGACAACGTTGAGATGTACCGCTTCTTTTTTGCAATTCGTAGCAATTATCAGCCTATCCTTGGGATTAATAGTAGTCGTTTGGAAGTAACGATAGCCTGGGCTCGAAAAGTTACGCGGGAACAGTTCAGGACCCCGGCATTCATTTAACTCGTTTTTAACTTTAGTCCGTTTTGCGGAAATATCGGTAATAATGTCGACTCTGGCGATTGGATGGCTTGCGAATCCGATTGACGGTGCTACAATCTCAACAGCTTTCAGTCTATCATTGGCCTCAGGCCGATCATCACCTTAATGAAGCACGTCATTAGCATTGACGCTTCCAGATTTTTATTTCTTTTATGGTGATTGGCGTTTCGGAGCTTCCTAATCTGGAGGCGACTTGCGACGCCTATTCTATCTACATAGCAGGTCATCATTATGCCGACAAAATGTGTACATATTAACGGCGGTCTGTGTGTGGGTAGAGATGGTACCTGCAGGATAGACGCTCTGGCGCCGCCACTGACCATTTCCGCGTATGCTGAGACTGTCGAAATTATTTGGAGTTTGTGTGGATGGCTTGCGCTGTAATCGGGTTGTAGAGGATGGAGCGCGAGGCACGTCTTTGACAGGCCGCACTCTCAGTGGAGAGCCAAAAAAAAACCGCCGTCCCGTAGAGTTTCAACTCCGCGAAGGTCATTCACACTCGGGTTTTTTTGGCAGGCCGAATTTTTATCAGGAGCCAAAAAATTTCGCCGATGCAGTTGGCGACCACGAAATAAATGCGGAAATAACGGAAAAAACTAAGCGAGGCAAGTGTATCCACGATTCTAGGGGCCTCAGCTCAGTTGCTTCCACGACGATACCGGGAAGATAGCAGCCACGGCCCTGAGTCCGGAAGAATATGGTCATGGGATGTCCTGTCAACTTCTGAGAATGTTGACGGCTTAGGCCCTTGGTAGGCGGATTACTGAGAAGAGAAATCCCCCCAGTACGGCGATCAAGGCATAATGACTTCGAAACCAATGTGGGCTCGCCGGCGTCAAAGGAAATGCCCGTTGAGAGGGTAGAGACTTACGCGCGGTAACCATGTACCGTCCTCTCCGCACCCTGTGAAAGGTATCATTTTTTCCGGTCGGGCTCGGTCGGTTTGACGGACGATGCGGATCTGCTTCGCACCGAGACCAGAACGCATGATACTCATCCAGAGCCGCGAGCATATAGACTTTACGGAGTCCGAACTGAGAGCGGGAAGGCGGCCGTCTTGAGAATGTCGTATACGGATCAGTTTCGAGCGTGTGTATGATCGCTAAGGAGGGCCAATGAATGGAAGCCTCGACCCAGTGGCGCCCGAAGTAAATTTAACCGCTGAAAGCCACCCCGGGTCAAGGCGCACGTTAGTCCGAGGGACAGAACGCCTCAAATGAAGGGCGAATGTTTGAGACGGCAAAATTAGTGGCGTGACGTGTGCTTTGAACGTTCAGATATGCGGAAATGGAGTGTATTCGGTACAACAGCCGCTGCTGTGATGAAAATGGCGATGTGAAAAAATTATCAGACCACAATGTGAATGTTCAATGCACTTCGGCAATAATTTTCCCACTATCAGATTGGTAAATAAAGTGTAGGACGAGGATCAAACTCCTCGCACCTATTACTGTTTGATTCCATCTCTCGGTGCGCGTCTTGAATATCATTCCAAGAATAAACCTGGATACACGAGGCATAAAGGATTCCGAAATATGGAATAAATGGGGTAGACCTTGTGAATATACGTTTTGATTGGCCCTCCTCCATTTTCGCCCGTGATGTGTTGCAAAACCTCCTTGTTGAAGCTGTGGGGCAGGACTTGGTGACCATTACCGGTGGCACGTAATAGTAACGAACCGAGCGAGAAGGTCGGCCTGGTAGTCCGGGGTTCGAGAGCGAAGAGTCGAGCCTTGTATACGGAGGCGTTTGTACAAAATCGGGGCAAGATTAAGAGAAGCAACAGTAGGACCTAGAAAAAGTTTAAATGATTACGGCAGATGCTGGTAGACTGTACATACCACTCAAAAGACCCAACATCGTCATTTTGCCATCAACAGCGAGCGATGTGAGATTTTTCTCAAAGTGACTTTGCCCACTACGAAAAAAAAAATCATTTGGCCCTGCAGCGATATGAAATGCCGGGATACTAACACGAAGTCGATGACAACATCAACCCCTTTGTTTTGAGTTACCTCTTTGGTCACTTGTGAGAAATCCTGAGTTTTGTAATTAGCCGCGTTGGTCGCGCCGTTGGGCAAGGAGAGGAGCCAGTCTAGCTTATCCTGAGTGGACGCCGTGGCGATCACAGTTTTTCTACGAATATTGGAATCACCTATATTTACCGGTAAATGGTGGTAAGGTACTCACGCTCCGTTGAAACGAGCTAATTGGATCGCAGCAAGCCCAACACCTAAGTTCTATCAGATTAGGAAGCCTGAATGCAAAAAAAAAAAACATACCAGAGGCGCCAGCATGTACGAGAACATCATCGTTCGGTTTCACCTCGCCGTAAACCACCAAGCCTTGAAAAGCTGTGGAAGTATTAGGATGCATGTCTACCAAAAAGACCCGAAATCAACCAGTAAGAAAGCATTCAGGAATACTCGCTGCTTCGACCCATGACAATCGGGACGGCTTTTGAACGACATGCGTTTGCAGCACGACGATATATTCTGCGTATGCGCCCTAGAAAAATAATCAGAGGCGGGATGAACTCAAAAGATTGACATACGCCACCCGCGAGGCCCATAACCTCATCGTTGATCTTCCACTGCGATACATCGGATCCGACAGCAGCAATGTGGCCGGCGAACTCGACCCCTAGAATCGTAGATGATCCCGCTGGAGGCGGATAGTTCCCATTCCGTTGTATAATATCCATTCGATTGAGACCGAACGCCTTGATCTGAGTTCGATATAGAATGAGAATGCGGGACAGCGACTGGAGTAGCCATAAGCCCTCGCCTTGACTAGAACTTCGTCTGCACGAGGCACCGGTGTCTCTGTTTCTCCAATATACATGTTCTCAATTGGTCCGGCCCCATTCTTGATTAGAACAGCGCGCATAATAGTGCTGCCCAGGTTGAAAGTGTGTTGAGTTAAGTGAAGTCCTTTACAAAGCTGCTGATGAAGCAGAAGCTCCGGATGCACATGATCTCTACTAGTAGAACGGGCTGAATAACGTTTCAGTAAACCCTAGTAAACCTTATGAGTCAAGTTGTGACTTCATGGATAGAAAACTGGTAGACGGTTGCTTTCCGATTTTTTTTGAAGCACCGTTCATGGGCCGGCTGGGGGACGAACGACCCGACCATATCGGCGATCGCGGCTTCTGAATCCCAATTTGGAACCTGGCTCTACGTGTTCCACGTGACTAGGAAGCCAATAGGCCAACGTCACGGTGACGGTCACAATTTTCTTCACCCTTCGTTCTCTTCCACCATGTCCCTGGCCCTGAGGCCTGAGCGCCTTTGTTCCACGAACAGCCCATCGGTTTCCTGACTATCTATCATTCCATATCCCGCAGTCACCCTAGTATCAGACGTGATTATCAGGAACGTGAGTAGTCGACGCTCATTGATTTTTCTTGCATTTGTATCGTGATGATTTCCTGCTATGGTCCGTGTTTCCAAGAAGCGACTAGACACCGCTGCTATAGTATGCCGACAACTCATATAACCTAGCCTTCTGAATCCCTTTTTTCTGTTGACTTATTTCCTGTGTCTTTTTCTTTTTTTGCTGATGCAGTTTGCCCTTGCAGATCATCCATCGTTGTATGTGGAACTTCGTTTCAGGCGTCCTGAGTCCATTCTTCCCATGATCCTGTGAGTTGAGTTGGTATTCATCCCTCGTCAATATCACCGACCTAACGCAAATGCACAGGCATCGTACGATTCCCTGTTCCCTGTGGATCTATTTAATATGTATGTATCTTTGCGACATCTGCTCCTTTCGTAGGCCCATTTGATTCTTGACGTGTATCATTATTCTAAACGCTCCCAAAAAAAAAAAAGATTCTTGACGTGTATGTCTTGGAATTCTGTGATGTGAATATAGTGCTCTCTCCCTACCCTTCACTGTTCAGTCTAGCGCTCCGCCTCAACACGTATGCTTGTACCTTTGTTGTTGACACCACGTACGTTGTTCAGTTGTCACCTGCGACAGCTCCATATTATCGTTGCATATCGAAGCGTGACACCGCAACATTCACGTCGCCGGTTCGCCAATAATTATAACAGATCATCTTTGGGGGTGGTGTCGGAGCTAAAACAAGTTTTCGATCTTGAGCATTTTTATCTGGGTAGGGTCCAGTTTTTTATCACCTGTAGTGACTGCATTTCTTTCTGTCCAGGGCACGTCTCGTGGCTAAGCCTCAAGATCGGCTTGTCGTATGGTTCCTCGTGGACTCGATCAATTTTGGGCTATGTACACGGCGTACCCTCATTGATCCCTTTATTTGACGGAGATACTTCACTCAGGTCCTCGGTCATCGATCCCACGACGACTGATCTGGCCGAGATATTTCGCCGGGCCCGATAGCCCCTCGTCCCTGCCTGAAAACAAGTAAATATAAAGCGGGCCACAGACCATCGAAATAATTTTTTGTAACGTTATAAACTGGTCGAATACCCGCGCGCGCTTGTGGATACGCCGTTGATACGCCGTGGCAGCGGAGGTCCCGCCAAGGACTGAAAGGTTAGTTGAGCCAGACGGTGAGGGAAAAAATCATCTCCAAGGGAATTGATAGAAAACCAGGGGCGTGGAATCGACCCTGGGATGAATACACGAAAAATAAAAATAATATTGACGGCGGGGAACCAAGAAATAGATTTTGCACTGGACACATTCATATCAAGCAATGTGACAAGACATAGCCGTAACATTGTAACATCGCAGCATCCACATCGGGTCATGATCCATACTACCCACGAGGATTCCCATGTACGAGTGCTGTGAGCGGCTTTGATGTCTCCGAAGGCAGAGTTGCCAGGACCACCTCTCCTACCTCTCCCCATTCGCGCTTGGCTCGGAGGCTGTCAGATTATTTAAATGAGAAGCCAGATGTTGACCAAAACCAGGCCGCGGACGTGAGTAAAAGCAAGATCGCAATCAAAATGACGCGAGAGCGCAGATATAGGAGAGAGGTACGTGTCTTCACAAATTCAGGCCGGCCATTCTCAATTTGCCATGCTAAATTATTTAATGCCCACTACTTGGTAAGGATTGAACACAAGACTCCGATCTGGGCGAACGACATAAATTGGGCGATATTTCTAAAGACCGACAATGTTTCGCGACCTGAATGCGATTCGTTCAACGTTCGAATTACTCTGGACTTGAGCTCTGCTCGGGCTTCTCGGTGACAACTTCAAATGCGACCATTGCACTTATTGGTTCGGAAGAGGCACTCCAAGTCATCTGAATGTCCGCTGAATGTAATCGACGATAAGAGCCGTCCGTTCGGAAGGCTGAAATAACAATGTCAGCATCCCAGTCAACCTTTATGAAGCACACGCACATTATAAGTTGGTAAAGAGGATGGTGTGTCGTGCGCAAGATCGCGGAAGCCGCTTCACAACACCCTCCTTTACCCAGCGCCCAAGTTCGTCGGTCGGATTCCATCCACTGATGCAAAATGTCACTCGTCGCAGCCACTCCAGACGTGTCGACGACAGAGCCTCGTCAATTTCATCCCACCGTGGTCTATGGAGATGCTCGCCAGTAAAGAAGCGCAGCGAGATCACTATCTCTTCCAGTTGCGGGGAGAGGAGCGCGGACTGTATTGTGGAGAGCATCGCCAATGAACGGTCCGAGTCCATCTCAGTGAGATCGATATCACCGAGACGGAAGGTCGTCAACTGCCTATGTTTTCGCAGGCTTACGTGGTTGGAAAACGCCTCTAGAGCCGAGTCAGCTTGGAGACAGCTAACAAAACATTCGTGACTCGAACTTACTTTCAGCGTGGAGGCTTCCATCGTCGAAACTAAAAGTGAAACTAATCGTCAAGTGCTGGAGACATCCTGCGACGCATGTCAAAAATCTGCCAATACTTGGAATGTCCTCGAGCGTTATCCCTCGGATCTCGACAGTGTTACAACTGAGTTTCAAAGGGGAGTCGGGTGGGGAAAAGACATCCAGAAAGCTGTCTCTCGGACATCCTACAAGACGCAACCTCCGGATGGAACTGGCGTGTGAATAGACAGTGGGCGATGATGGCGAGGACCCCCAAGAAACCAACACGATCGCCAACGATGTCAGCTGCGGACACAACTCGAGCATGCTGAAGAGCTGATCCGCCGAGCTGAACGCCAAGTGACTGAATGTAATTTCTGACAATGAAGTGGCATGCAGAAGGAGGTCTGGTACGGGCTGTGCCCCGAGGTCGCGCCAACGCATGAACGTGAGCGACGTGACTGCCGTCAATTTACCGAGCATCGAAAAGGCAGGGGCGAATTCCTGTCCCTCCGCTGGCGTCTGATCCAACTCTGCCAGTGTGAGACGCGCCACAAATGGAGCAAACGTGCAGGATTCTGTCGCCAACATGTCTATGAAGGGGTGGAACTGCGGGTGGAAGAGACGATTCCACTTGCGCCTGAGAGTGATGTCGGAGAAGATATGGACCCGAGTGGCTGGGACCCAGGCCCAGCAGACACGACTGCACGCCGCCAACGAAGGCTTGTCATCGTAAAGATAATCGATGACTTTGTCCGTGAGTTCTTGCGGTAAATCGAGCATTTCAACTTCAACCGTGATGAGTTGGAGAGCTTTTTGCAGGAATCTTCGCAAGTCACCTTATATGCCTCAAGTTGCGACGCGGAACCGGGTAGTGACTCGAAAAGAGTGTGTCTCTGAACAAGAACGGAGCATCCTGTCATTTTGAGTCACTGCTTCATACACTGCCTCGCGTACCATAGAACGTGAAATTTTGCTTCTGTTTTTTTTTTTGAACGCGAAATATACCGCCCTCGTATGCCCCGCTGATAAGGTCGTAGACTGAACGGTGCGTCGCGTCGCGTTTGTTACCAGAGAATGGTTGCGCGGGGTCCATGAGAGCATGCTGGAATATCAACTTGGCGAACGATATCGGTTGGTAGCCATGGCAATAAGGATCAAGATATCTGCAGGGGAGAGCGTTCAACAACGCCAACTAGGATCAGACACTACCTATTATTGCAGATTTGCAGTCCTCGTTGGTGCCAATGTGGATATCGAACGGGCGCTCCGCGCGCCCAGGGGGGTCCGTTCGCAGGGAGCTCATATACTTCTGCGTCAATGCGATTGCGAGACTGGAGACCAGGAAAGGCTGCGCTGGATGAGGGGTTACGAACTTGAACTCAGAGGAGCTTGGCAGATAGCCGAGTACGGATTGCCGTGCTTCAAACTAGTACGACGCTAGGCTTGATTCAAGGGTGCTAATCGTGCCCTAGAGGTATAGTATTGACTCTATGCGACGCCTGCAGCTTCATCCATTGAGGCCATTGAGATTTGTTGAGAAAATACCGGTTGATAATCTTCCCCTCTCTCTGCGGGGTGTGCTCGTCCAGATCGTCTGCGCCGCCGGTGGGGAAGTCACGGTGATTCTCGGCCCCGAAGGGATCGCAGAAACCGCCGGGTTCTGCATGCTGTAACAGGGAGGACGCACCCGTCTAGCCATTTCGGATCTACGGTTCGGTTCGGATGTCTGAATCCACGAGAGGAAAGGTGTAGGCCGGCTGCGGCCTGCGGGGTATAAGTAAAACGCCATTGTGGCCCGCTAGATCCGAGCGCTCTAGATTCAAGTTTGGGACATGGATATTTGTAGCGATGAGACTGAGGAAGTTGTAGAATCTGATCCAAGTTTAATGTCGCCGGGACATGTTCCATTCCCATTGAAGACCCTCCCGCTGCTTTTAACCGCGTTTCTCGTCACGGGCCACGGCAGCTGAATAAATTGGTCTCATACTCTGCCTTCGGGGCCGGGGGCAGAGGCTTAGAATACAGCGTTTCCAGTACGTGTCCGAGACAGCATAAGCGCGAAGGAGGTCTTTCTGGAGGAAGTGTTCGATAACAGCTGATACGGTGCTGGAGGACTTCGGAAGGAACGAGCCAAAGACATCGTCTACCCAGAGAGAATCTAGCTCGACCTCCACTGGACAGCATTTTCGTTTGCGAATATCTTTCGTAGCCAGCTTCTCTGTGTAGGACTTGATACATCGACAAGGTCGCGAAGGAAGTGATTGAATGTGTGAAGGTACTGCGTAAAGCCTCTAGCAGCCAGTGAAGGTGGGTGGTAGGCCTCAAGGAAGGATCAGGGCGTGATGAACGGGTGGTAGTATGGCCACTGTCATGAACGAAAATGCTACTGCCTGAACGGGAAGTTCTTGAACGGGATGTTGCTGCCTGAACGCGTGAAGGGGATTTAAACGTGAAAGGATATATTGTTTGGTGAAGGAAGCTCGGATGTGTTGAGGATGTGCTTCAAGTTGGTTTCATATCGTGAACGGACATCGTCGGATTTTTACGGCGAATACCTGTAAAAATCCTCCACGCATTCATCGTTCTCCGACTAACCGATGCGTGAAAGTGCATCAAAGAGAGAGTGTCTCCGAGTTCGACTCACTGGTGCATGAAAGACGGTTGTGGAACACCGCCACATGTTCCCAACCAAATAAGCGCCAACGAGCGCCTATATTTGAACTCGGCTTCCTCTTCCTTTAGCCTTGGAATTGTTGTAATGTCTATGGCCCATACTACTGATCGTCTCGAAGCCTTCAACCACCTAACAGCAGCATCCAAGATCGCCTACACGTTACAACAGTTTCTACAGCTCATTAAACGCCCGAGTTTAGCGCTCGTTGATGTTTATCGCGAAGGTCATCGTTCAAGGGTTCTGCATCGCCACCTAAGGCTCGGGTCCCATTAAGCACCATGAAAGCTCTCCTGGGTCCATTGTTATTCGCCGCAGTGTCGTCTCTCGCGTCTGATGTCGAAATCGAGACCACTCAACCTGACGATGAGCCCTGTACTGTCCGCGCGTGGGTGCGCGCGGAAGACCTCTCGCCAGACCACATCTCCCGTGGTGCGTCTCAGACTGCGTGTCTGCGGAATAACCTCCATCTAATAAGGATATTTTGCAGGAGAACTCCGCATCAAGGTCCCGCGCGCAGAATGTGCGCACCAAATAGAGTCGGTGGTGCTCCGCCTGCAGCTCGACGAGTTCGGCGAGCTCAAGTTCCTGAAAAAGGGCGCCGTTCTCCCGGAGGTGCAAGCCTCGAACCAAAGCGCGCCGGCGGGGTATGCGGACTGGACGGGCAGCGATGTGGTGTATAATTACGCGGAGCACGACAATAGCCTGAGCGATCCCGAATTTTTCACAGTCAAGGCGGAAGAGAGACGCGCGTGGACTACCGAGGCGACGCTCCTTGAAAATAATCCTGGTCCGTATCGTCTGCCCTTGGTGTATCACGGCTAATGTCTCGCAGACCTTTCCAGCGTCATTGTCACGCCCTTCACCGTTGCAGTTCCGGCGGTGAATTATCCCCCCGTTATCTATCGGCACCGTTGGCTGGACGGTCCCGTTGCGCGGCACGCTCACAGCGATCTTGGCTATCGCTACTTCGCGGTGCGGCTTACGTATTTCACTCGAAGAAATCGTCTGACGATAGTATCCAGGTCGTGACGTTTACCGACGGGCGGACCGAGCATGTGCGAGCGGGCCACACAGCGTTCGTCCCTGCAGCGGAGGTCAACGTGCAGGCGCCGTTCACTTGGAACACGACGTTCACAGATCCAAGTTGCCGCAGTGGAGAATCTCCGATGTCGAAAAAACGCGCCGAGGATATGGAGAAATGTCTACCCGAGGCACAGCGCTCCACATTCGCTGCAGAGGTAACTCTCGAGGAAGGAAACGTTGTGCGAAAGGGTACAGTATTTATTACATGACACATATTCTCGACTGATCGCGCGCTCCTCAGGCGGGTCGCTGAAGGGGCGGGTGACCGTGCGCGCCCTCACTGATGGGTCGACGACGATGTCCGACCTCTTCGTCAATCTACATACCCTCCAGCAGTATCACTGGGCGCAGGCGCATGCTGCGGCCGGCGGCGACGCAGAATTCTATAATGCCACGTCTGGTGTGTGCCAGGAGTCGACTAGCACGCAGATGCTCGACGTCGACGCCGACAGTTGGGCGCTTTTGTTTGAAAATGACGACGACTGGGAGGCGCGCCACTCTGCACGACTGTCCTCTACACAAAGCATCACTCCCGTGCATCTATACTTCGACTTTGAGCTCCCGGTACCGCGCGACACGCCTGTGGACTTTGCCTCTTATTACAACAGCGACGAAAACCTCCTCAAATTCCACCTTACTGTGCTCTACTCGCCAGAGGCTGCCAAGTGCATCGACCCAGGTACATTCAATCTGGAGGATGCCGAGGACGAGACATCGACGGCAGACGACGCTGCAAAGACCGAGGAAGGCTTATGGGACATGTATACCCGCGTCGGGAAGCCGAAATCCTCGCCATCCGAATGGCAGCGCAGTCTGACCCTCCAGGCGACAGTGCCGGTTATCGTTGTGGCCGGCGCGCACCCAGCGCGCGCAGTCACGCACTACCTCACGCCCGGCGCCCCGGCGCCCGTCCTTCGCAGCGGTGCACAAGCTGAAATGCCCTCCACATTCCCTGCTGCGCAGCCGGTGTTCACGGCGGAGGCGCTCGTCAATACGTCTGCACGGCTGATGCAGCCTGGGACGACGAATCCGGTCCATCGGCGTCAGCAACTCATGAACATGACTCAGTTGAGGGGAGAATATCCGGATCCCACTCGGGGCTATCACAAAACGGACTTTGCTGGTGCGCTTTGGAAGAAGAAGATTGTTGCGGAGGAAAGAGGGATCTGGCCGGTGCGAACCGAAGTGGTTGACGGAGGAGATGACCAACAACCGTTTTCTGTTTCGCTTTGAATAGTTTAGAAGTGCTCTTGTAAATCGTATACTATGTATGAACTGGTTTCAGTTCAAAAAAAGAACCTCCAGATATCCAACAGGAATCTCGAAACCACTGTGCACGTTGGGAGGAACACCAATTTTTTTTGGCATTGTATTTAAGGGCGGTCTAGGCCTGGCTCGCAAGTAGATATGTCCACGTCTGAGGTCCGAAAATTGGAGTTGGAGTTGCCCAAAAAAAAAAAGCATCCATAACGTTCTTTTTGTTGTGGCCACTTTGTTGAGCATTTTGACTGCTTCGTCTCGCGTCAAATTAGGGCCCTCCATGATGTTCCAGGACGTCAGAACCCGGTCTCGAGCGCAGAATGTAACTCCTCGAAGAACTTCTCTATCCTGCACTACAAGCAAGTCAGACAACGTTTCCAGGCCACGCGGGTTCTGCTCTGTGGGCACCAACTGCGACAAAGAGCGAAAGGGTTCGGCTTCCGGAAAACAGCGCGACGATATCTTGGAGGGGCTGGGCTAGCACTCAGCGTCGGTCGCGGAGATGCAGTCTAATACTAGTAGCATCGACGAGAGGATATCTAAACACACAAGGAGCATTCATTCAAAGCAATATCACCCGAAACCTCGCAACTTTGCTGCTATAGCGCATGCACCCTCGAACTACGGATAACTCATATTCCTCATCTCGGCGAGACGGCGAGCTCTGACGCAGTGGGGGATGGTAATGGTGGAAGGTCCTGAAATCAAGGCGACAGCGAACGCGTTACGGACCTGCTTTCTGGGGAGCGAGTTCTCTTTGGAGGGGAGGGCAAGATGCTGCGTCCCTGGCTCCTGGCGCTACTCTCCGACGATACACGAAGTTCGGCCTGGGGGATCCTGTAGTGCTGTGTAAGCTGGCGCTGCGGGAGCGGAGGGAGGCTGGCTGTGGTGAGTCCCGGGGATGGGGCTCTCCGTTTGTGCGTCCTGCAAGAACTCGTGTAAAACTCCAGAGCCGCAGCACAAGAAGAGACTCACGATCCGCTGTCCGACCCATCCGACTCCGAGTCCGAATCGACGTCCTCGCGGCGGCGCTTGAGGAACGGGCCCCGGTCGAAGGATGTCGCGGTGCCGCCGAACGTTTTCATGTTCAGGGTTATGGGCGGTAGCAGTGGGGGCATGACGCTCGCTGCTGGGGCCGCTGGGGCAGGCGTTGCGTTTCCGCCGAACGTCTGCGTATTCAAGTTTATGGGCGGTAGGAGTGGTTGCAAGACGATTGCTGCTGGTGCAGGTGTGCGAGGGACTGGTGCTGGGGAACGAGGCGCGGGAGGAGATGCTGTTGCCAGATCCGGCTCTGTGACGCGCGATTTCCACTGGCTATCCCTGGCGGAGGAACATCAGCTG